>JANSVA010000002.1:37654515-37665868 GCA_025504915.1 Erythroxylum reticulatum | reverse complement strand
AAAAAAAATAAAAGAAAACATTAAAAATGATAAAAAGAGAGGAATTCAATAGCGACCCAGTTCTTTGGTTTAATCTTGGCTAAACACTAATTAGACATATTTCATTCATTTGTTGTTCTTTTACCTTTCCTTGAACTATCGATTGTAGATTAATAGCAAGCTTTGTTCATCCCGATTTTTCCTTAGATCCTAGTTAATTAAGAAGAGCTTGTTAATTAACCCTAGCTATCGGATAACCTAGGAGATGCTCCCTAAGTTTAATTGGGCAACTGCTTTATGAGTGAGAAAAACAGACCAATCTACGCAATAATCACACAAGCTCGGGTTATTTAACCTATGATTATGTTATCCCTAATGATTATAAATCATTAGTCGCTACAAATGAATCGAAAAAACAATGATTACGTATTGTATTCGATTCTAGCAATAGGTTCTTACATAAAAATAATCAAATAGAGCATTCACTCATTCTTACACAACACTCAAACATTAAACATACGATAGCATAAGTAATTTATAAAGAGAGAAAGAAACAACAAATACAAGAAGAAATACACTTAACTGGGTCATTATCATTGATGTCACCTCCTAACCAGCATCGAGAAGCTACCCCTCTATAAGTCTTTTAAGGTTGAGAGCTTACTCCAACAAATAATGCTTTAGCCCCCAAAGAATGTCCCAGCTGAAGACCCTTTGCTTCTCTTCTCTCTTTGGATTTTCTCCCAAATGTAGCAAGAATAGAGGTTGCCTTTTAGGGTTTCAATCGTTTCTTTTTATAGTTCATTTGAATTAGGGTAAAAACTAGGTTTTACCTAGCCAAAAATATCTGAAATAAACCTTAATAAGTTAAGCTCGTAAGCAGTCCTTGAGCTATCGGTGCACAGGCCACAATTGTGGCCTATGTGACAAGCTTATATCATGATCGTGGCCAATTAGTCCATGATCGTGGCACTCCATCATTCTTCTACCACGATCATAGCACTGGGTTCTTCGTCCAGCCTTCTCCAACTCTTCTCTTTTTTGCTCTAGTTCTTCCTCATTCTTATTCCATGAAGAAGTGGATGTAAATCTTCAAAAAACAATTCAAATGTAGTACTTTCGACTCACTTTAACTTCTTTGATTCCAAATCATACCTAAAACCATATATGAGTCAAAGTGAGTATCAAAAGCAATTTCATATCATTAATCTCTAAATGTTATGGAATAATTATATAACCAATTAAGCACATGTTAATTTCCCCTATACTCAGATTTTGGCCATCCTCAAGCAAAACATCAAAATTAAGCTCGAAGACCTAAAACATTGACTCATTTCCCATATTTCCCAAGAATACATAATTATAAACAAAGATGAACGACTTTCAAAAATCATAGCAAGAACTCAACATTCCAAGCTTTTACTCATGATCAATCAACATTCAATACCTTTAAAACCTTAACAATCTAATGGTAGACTTGAAAATTATGTTTAACTAAAATATATCCATAGGTACACTCAACGCCATTCACAGTCAAGACATTCCATGACTTTGCATATCATTTCATTTCTCTACCACTAATGTTCAAATGCAAAATCTTGGATCAAAGGACTTTTCTAGGTTGTAATGTGGGCAAAGGTAAGGTGAGATGTGTTTGAGTCAAGTAGTATGAAAGCTATTAAAGCTAGTGAAACAAAGCAACACTCAATGTGGCATCAAGTGCAAAAACTAACATTCCCTCACAATTATGGACATCAATTATAATGAATGCAAAAATGTGCTTCACTGCTCAAATTCAAGCTCTCATACACAAACCACAAGAAGCATATACCAATATGAAGGGATAACTCATACCATTGATGACAATAGATTGAAACCACATAGAGTGAACCTTCCAAGCCAAAATCTACCTCATATTCAACATACTTAAATACCTCGTTCATTAAAACTTTAGAAGGATGCATTAATCATAAACAACTTTTCATCACATACACACTTACTCCTTGATACGATTATTTAAACTTTAAACATTAAAAGAAACTACATTAACATGGTCATTTCAATGATATGACATAAAATAGCATCCCAATCATTATAACCAACTCACACATATGTACATCCCACACTTAGTTTTTGTACATCTACAAACTAAACAATCTCAAATGCTATACTAGCTTTATAGATTAGGTAGCACATTTGGTTAAGTTTAAAAGCATATAATATGGTTGACACAAAAAGAAAGGTATAAAGCTTAAAGGGGCTTATCAAAAGAAAAATCATATAACGGATAGGCTATTTAGCTTATATAGCTTGGAAAAATAAAGAATATACATGTTATGAGCATCACACATAAACAAAGACAATGAGACTGATGTGGATGTGTTAGTCTAATAAGGCTATAAATTCTCACCAACTTTGTCTACTACTAGTCACTATTCTTCTAAAAATAATGCATATCAACCAATCATAAGAGTAAAAATACACGCTAAGTTGCTATGAAATTCTTCAGTCAATTCATTATCTAATCACAAATATATAGTCCTAGAAGCAATATAAAAGAGAAATTTCTTGTTTGTTTGTTTTATTCATTCTCTCATTTTGATTGAAAACTTAAAAACAACTAAAAACAAACAAATTCAAAAACACACATACATATAAGAAATAAATGAGAAAATTTAAAGAAAAGAAATTTACTTCCTTTGGGTTGCCTCTGAAAAAGCACCTTATTTAGGGTCACTGGCTCGACTCCATACTCTTCTCACGTGAAAAAATTATGATCTTTAAGTAGTACAGTATGAGCCACTTCCACATAAGGTAGTTCAGGATAGGACCTTGGTTGATAATCCTTCATATTCACCATATGCAATATCTTCAGATTCTCAATCTTTACTGAGTCCTTGCATTCTTGGAATATCTCGAATGTCTCTTCACCTTGTTCCTCCTCATTTAATTTCTATAACATGCTAGGCAAAGGCAAAGAGTCAATCATAACAATAAATTGGAACTCAATATTTACCTTCAAGTTAAAATATATATCCTTTCTTATTTCGAGCTCCTCCACAACTTCTTCGACACAAACAATTCCTTAAGCAGTCCACTTAATATTCTCAAGCTTCTCTTCACTCTATAAAGCCTCTGTGCTAACATCCCTTAGGTACACCTCAAGTTGAGATAGTTGCATTTCTTCGCCTTATGATGCTAGGTGGTCGAGAGTTTTTATTAACTGAACCATTTAGCTTGCCAAGTTCTTGATCTTATAACTTGTTTCTTTATGGAATTGCATCTCTTCCTGCTGTAATCGTAAAGTACTAGCAACATAAACATTAACTAATTCCTCCAAAGAAGTACCTGAGATTTTTGGGTTTTCCAAATACGAGACACTAGACCCTATATCTTGCGAAAATTGCCTTACTTCCTATTAGACCTCCTATACACTCTATTAAAGTTAAATATTTTTAGCAGTTATAATATTAAGCAAATCTCCAAAGATGTACCTCAGTTGTGATAAGAAACTTCTGGTCTATACAGGAATTGTTGTGTATCCTACATACTATTAAGGAAATAATTTTGTGGGTCATCCCATTCACAACTAAAGTTAGGGTGATCAGTCCAACCTTGGTTATAAGATTGAGAATAAGAGTTATAAAAGAAATTACATTCGGCTATGTCAAATTTTCTCTTTTATTTTTAATTTCAAAAATACAAAACAAAAAGTGAAAAGATCAAGAAATAATTGAAAATAAACTAATTACGAACAAATATATACAAAACACTAATTAAAATAAAAAAAACTAAATCACCGCACTCCCCGATATTGACACTAAAATTGGTAGTGTATCGTAACATTACACAAAATAAACTAGATCTACTATTATAGCAGTGTCGAGTCTAAGTCGATCCCATAGAGAATTTTCAGTTAGCTTTTGAAATGAAATTAATCGGTGTTTAAGGTTTGGGAGTTTTGTTTTAATAACAAAATAAAGTAAAACTAACCTAGTGAAACAAATAAAAGAAAACATTAAAAATGATAAAAGTGGGGAACTCGGTAAGGACTCGGTTCTTTAGTTCAATCTCAGCCTAAACCCTAATTAGACATATTTTATTGATTTGTTGTTCTTTTATCTCTCCTTGAACTATTGTTCTTAGATTAACAACAAGCTCTGTTAATCCTGATTTTTCCTTATGTCCTAGTTAATTAAGAAAAGCTTGTTAATTAACTTTAGCTATCAAATAACCTAGGAGTTTCTCGCTAAGCTTAATTAGATAGTTGCCTTATGAGTGAGAAAAAAGATACCAATCTAAGCAATAATCACACAAGCTCGGATAATTTAACATAGGTCTTGTTATCCCTAATGATTACGAACCATTAGTCGCTACAAATGAATTGAAAAAATAATGATTACGCATTGTATTTGATTCTAACAATGGGTTATTACATAAGAATAATCAAATAGAGCATTAAGTCATTCTTACACAACATTCGAACATTAAACATAGGATAATATAACTAATTTCTAAAGAGAGAAAGAAACAACAAATATAAGGAGAAATACACTTAACCGAGTTGTCGACATTGATGTCACCTCTGAACCGTTTTGAAGAAGCTACCCCTCCATAGGTCTCTCAAGGTTGAGAGCTTGCTCCCAAAAATAATGATTCAGCCCCCAAAGAATGTCCCAGTTGAAGACCACTTCTACTCTTTTCTCCGTGGATTTTCTCCCAAATGTAGCAAGAATGGAGGTTATATTTCAGGATTTCATGCTTTTCCTTTTATAGTTTATTCCAATTAGGGTAAAAATAGGTTTTACAAGGCCTAAAATGTCTGAAAAAACCCTCGATAAGTTGAGTTTAAAAGCAGTTCCCGAGTTGTCATCGCGTAGTCCACGTTCGAGGCCTGTAGGGTCATGATAGTGGCACTCCATCATTCTTTTGTCACGATCGTGGCACTGGGTTCTTCCTCTAACCTTCTTCAAGACTTCTCTTATTTGCTATAATTCTTCCTCATTCTTATTCCATGAAGACAACTAAATGTGAAACTTCGGAAAACAACCCAAATATAGTGCTTTTGACTCACTTTAACTTCTTGATTCCAAATCGTACCTAAAATCATATATGAGTCAAAGTGAGTATCTTAAGAAATTTCAGGTCATTAATTGCTAAATTTTATGAAATAATTATATAATCAATTAAGCATATATCAGCACCATTTCCGGGAATTGATATCCTTTCTTTTCTAAATTTATTTGTTTTGTTTTATTTTATTTGTGGTTAATTTCTTTTCTTGTTTGGTTAGTTACCGTGCATAACACGATCTTCTCACTTTGTTGAATTGAAATTTGATCCAAAAATTGATAGAATGATACGTTGATTGAGAACAAAAGTTACACAAAGTCCTGAGGATCCATCACCATTTGTCAGGAGACTCGATTCCTTACTAGGGATTCAAATAGCTTTGAATTTGCTTTCTGATTCTTCTAGTGATTCTATTTCTAAAATTGAATTTGACATTGCTGAATAATATAATGCTCACACCATGTTGTTAGATAATTAGCTGCTAATTTTGGACATTAGATGAATAAGTAGACACCATGTTGTCCATATGTGATATTTGCTTATATGACCTAAATAAATTAGATAGATAATATATTAATGTTATTCTTATTATAATTTGAATGTATGTGACCATCATACCTTAGGTTTAAGAGTTGGTTTATCATCTTTGATAATTAATTGAACAAAAGGATTTTCAAATTAATCAAAGAAGAATAACATTTTAGAACTTTGTTTTCACATAAATTACTTTTAAAGATTATGAACATGTTGTTAATGATGAACCTAAAGCCATAACCAAGTTAACTATCATTAGTTAGAATCCTTGCATACCTTTTGATGCCTTATTTTACATTTAATTTACTTTAACTTAATATGCCCTTTAATTTGATCATATAATTAAAGTGTAGACGTCTGAGTTAGTAGTTTATTAGTCCTCATAGAATTGGCGTTTAATTTCCTTATAGGGAGCCTATTTTAGTAATTGTTATAATTGGTGCACTTGTCAGCATATTTTTAAATATATTTCATATGAATCATATACATAAATCAATATTCACATTAAATGAAATAAACATATATACCACAAAACATATAACATCTTGCATCCTAATTAATGAAATGGTTTTTACACTAATTTGGCACTGGATGATAGGTTTAAAGCAACCATCCTCATAGAGCCTTCCTATATATTAAGTAGCATTTAAAATCACAATAAGATTATAATCACCATAAAATAGCAACCATATACATAAGGAACTAACACAATGAATTCCATATATGATATCTAAATTAACAATTAATGTTTCTTTAACACCTAGAATACAATGCACGCATACCATAACTACATACTAATAATTACATAATTCCACACTCTTGAAACATGTTTATTATTATCCAAACCTATCATTTGAATGAGAACAAAAAAAATGCCATTACTCCATTCTAAGGTTTACATAATTATGCTCAATTTCAATTAACTTAAGTAGATAAATAATTAATCAATAACTAAGCAATTAAAATATGTACTCGATAAAATAATCAACCTAGAAAACTTTATTTGGAATATACTACATATTAACATTATAAAAGTACCTTAAACATTCTTTTGGTATCAAGAAATTGTCTATATGCTATTTGAATCCTAGTAGATTTAATATCGTTAACATTTTTAAGATGCCTTTAACAAAATAGGATAAATTGATTTAATATCAATATAGGTATTATCTATATAATTACGGAAATATAGAGAAAAATGTAAAGGAAAAGGACATAAGAAGGTCTTTACTAAAAAAATTATTTTGAGTTTAATTATAAAATTGAAAAGTTATTAAGCATCTTATTTTACCCATTTAAGAAGTTACCTTGATCTGAAAAAGTTTTTATGAATTTAGGGATTTAAATAGGAAAATTGAGTGTGCATTTAGAAGGCATGCTAGAGCAATATAAATAAAACATATGATGAATGTTGTTTATGTTCTTTATAGAAAAAGGTTGCTATAATTAGTATCAACTAAGCATAAGCCAATTTAAGATGTTAAGGAAGATGATTAAGATGAATTACACAGACTTCTCTATAATGATAGGTCTTCACTACTAAGAGTTTGTGGGGACATAAGAGTTTGTGGGGACATAAGAGTATATAGCCCTTTGCCTAGACTTTTCTTACAGGATGTTTTGTCAAGATGCCTGGCGCACCATCAATGAGGAGGATGAGTAAGACATCAAAAAATCTAACGCATCCATCCTTTGACAATATGTGCTCATGTACATCTATAGGATTATAAGTCATACACTAAGTGGGTGGGGTGACAACTTCAGAGTCATACATTGTGGAATATAAGCGAGCAGATGCCATTCACCTGGGGCATGTATTAATCCAATTCTTCAGGCATTAACCTTAAGAGAGGAAGATAGGGACTATTTGAATTGGTTTATACCTCTTACATACCGATGAGACAGCTTGATACCATGGTAACCCTCAATTTGGATATCATGAAGAATTTAAACATGGTATGCAAGAGGTGGGGACTAAAAAGAGATATATATCGACTTATTAGGCTTTCAAACAAGTAGCCAGCTTCAAGAGCACAAGGGGATTGCCCCAATATAGCAGAGAAGTCATCAAGACAAGGCCTACTACCATCTTAGACAGGCATAACAGCACAAAAGGAGGGTGGTACGTATTTTCCAGGATGCCAACAACACCTGGACGCCTAGACTAGCTAAAGATAGCTTGGTTGGGGAAACACATGAGGTAGATTTTGGGAGTCTAGTGCACTATTTAATTACACCAACTAGGGCTAACAAAGTGGGTGGAGAGACAAGAGGTCCATGATAGATGGATGGAGGAGGTTTTAGTACAAATGGCAGGACATCTTGGGATATCCATACCACCTCTACCTTTTAAAGCAGCTGCATCATCTTTGTCTTCGTAGCAGTATAAGGCTTCGAGGCCTGAAGATCCTCCAATGACTGACATACCAGACTCATCGATAGATGACTAATACAAAAAATGTCTACATGCTATATTTTGGTTTTTTCTTTTCTTTCTTTTATTATTTGTATTTTTTTGTTTTGTCTTAACATTAGTGGTGCAATTTTATTTGATATTATGTTATTTTTATTTTCATGTTCTTTATTTTTATTTTCTTTTATCTTTTTATCCCTTTTTGTTTATATTTTGCAAGGATGGTTATACGTAATATTAGATGAATGCTTCACCACATTCAGAACTTTGTAATCTTAGCATTTAGGGAAGTAACAATTCCTACCTTTCCTCACTTTTTATGTTTTTATTAATATTATTTATCTATGCTTCTATTATGTATATTGGCGATGATATATAATTTTAAGTGTTAGGAAGAGGTTTCAAATTTCTTAAGCTTATTGTAATCTTTTATTAATTCTTATTAATTGACATCCCGATTAAGTTAAAATTTGACAAAAGTACTTTATATTATTATTGATTATTGTATTAAATTAGTATGCACAAGGATGAAAGTTAGAATAGACTTGCTTTTATAAGTCATATTTTAAATAATCATTGAGATAATTAATTTGAATGAAAATTACATATTATTTACACACACGAAACATTTTTGTGAGATTTTGAGCACAAGAGCAAATGCATCACTATTTTAAGCTCTTTTGTTCTTTAATGTATGTTATCATACATAGTTGAATAATTCTACAACTTGCTTTTTCCAAAATCCATATTGAGACTATATTTGTTAAATTAGAAGCATTTACATGATAATGGAATTTAGATTTAACCTTTCGTTTTAGACTATTTGTTTGACCATTATTTTACCGTACTTTATACCTCAGGAGTAACTACTTTTGAGACTTATCCTTTTTATTGATTATAACCACATTAATGGCCTTTACCTTATTTTTCTTGAAAGCCTTTCCATTATTTTTGAACCTTAAAGGATTTACATTTACTTGATTGTTTGAAACTTGAATTATATTGAAGAATTAAAAAAAAGGTCCAATATTTCTTTGATTGTTAGTATATGTTGAATGCTTAAAAAATTAATAAAAACAAAAATAACAATAACATTATATGTTGCAAGGCATAAAAAATAGTGTTGAAGTTATTGCGTTAATAAAGTTATGGTGTGAAGGACCTATTTTATGAAGAAAAAAGTTTCATGTAATTTTGTTTATATAAAATTCCTTGAATATTATTACCCTTTTTATTATCCCTATCATACCTTTACTTAAGCCTCATTAAACCCTTATGACAAGACCTTTTGATTTTTGTTTTTAGTTTACCTATAAGTGACGGAGATATGATTTTATTGCAAGCTTATGATTAAGAATCTTCTTATATATTGATTTGAGAGTTCCTACACTTTCCACCCTATACATATTGAGTGTATTAAGTGAATGCTTAGTAAGGGCGTGAAAATTTGTGCTTTTGATTTCAAAAAAATTATCTATATGATTGTTGTTGATATTGACTTATGAAGGTTGGCTCTAGGATGACTTGAATTTAATTGTATGTTATTTGATTGATATGACGTGATGATTTAGGTGTGGATGGATAGGTTAAGGTTAATAAGGGATGAATGTTTTTAAGTATAATAATTTAGATTATGATTTGCTTAAGGACAAACAAAAGTTTAAGTATGAGGTTGTTTGATAAATGATTAGTTAATTATATTTATAACCCATATTTAATGTGTTTTGTGATTATAAAACTTGTCAACATGTATCACCTAAAACCTATTTTTCGAACTATAAAAGGCAAGATCAAAGCAAAACCTAATTTTTGAACTATAGAAGGCAAAATTAAAGAGAAAAGCAAAGAAGAGGCTTGTGAAACACAAGGAAAAATCATAGAATGACACAAAGCATAATAAATACTTAAGGAAATCCTATTAGAGATAATTTTCATCAATATAGAGTGAATTTGTTGTAGATTTCAGGGATTTCAGTCATTTTATCCTTAATTTCAACTTTTTCTTTAGTTTTGACGTTTTGTTTTCCATGAGTATGAGTTAAATTCTTTTTAATATTTATATTAGATGAACCCTAGGATAGACCTTATAGTGACTCTATTTTATTTTAATTTATTCTTAAGTTTCATCGAGATTCAATTATATGCTCCTATTTATTCTTAAATTAATATTATGGACATATTGATTTATGTATGATTTCATGTAATTAAGATTAGAAAATCTAATTTAAGAATAGATCTATTATAATTGAAATGAGTTGCATGTAAATTTAGAGATAGGTCGACATAAATCTTTCAAATTAATGCCAAATGTAATAGTCAAGTTCATTAATCGATTAATATAATTTTAAGAGTTTTAATTAAAAACAACAATAACAACAATAACATCTCAGTAGAAATCTTGTTAAGACTCAAAGTTTGGAGAGGTCCAGTAGTATGCAACCTTATCCCTAACTAGTAAGGAAACTGTTTCCAATAGACACAAAAAAAAAGAGAATTGTTTGAAGAAAACAAAAAGCCAAAAACAAAATAATAATTATATAAATAAATAAATATATATATTTAAAAAATATTTGATAGAATAAAATAAGAAAATTCAAATTCAAAATAATAAAATAAATAAAAATGAAAATAAACATACAATTACAAATAAATAATATAAATACTAATAAAATACAAATAAATAATAAAATAAAGATTAAAAATACTAAGGGGAAGTACTAATAAAGAAATTTCAATTAATAACTTAAAATTGAATCTAAATAGTCTTAAGAAAGATATTAGTATAATTGACAAATTTTCACGGTCTAATGAATTTTATATTAAATTGATTAATAAAATCATGATTACACGAGAAATCTTAGAAAGGATTTGAATTTCAAGTGCTATTGTTTTATTGGTTGTTTTTTTAATTATTTTGCTATTCTAGTTTATTTGATTGTGTTGACTTATCTTAATTAATTTTTTTACATTTTAAAATATGATTTATCAATATTAGTCACAAATCTTAATAAGCATCGTCTATATCCACTCCCTTCAGCTTTAGGAACTCTTGGGGTTTATAAGCCACGAAGATGGGACAACACGTGCAAGCCTTAATCATTCATATAAGATTCTATGTAATAAGGACTTCTACATGAAAATATAAAACAAAGAAATAACACCATATTAGGGATTAATTGGATACTCTAAACATTAGGGTCTTAGTTATATTTTAGTGCAAATATTAAGAGGTGAAGAAGGACTTTTTACTAAATTAAAATTGGACTAGAGTGAACCTAAAAGTTAAGATGGGTGAATGAGTAATAACAATTGGTTAAGCAAATTATGGCCAAAAGATGACAGTGTAATGAAGTG
>JANSVA010000002.1:37637108-37654415 GCA_025504915.1 Erythroxylum reticulatum | reverse complement strand
AAAAGTTAAGATGGGTGAATGAGTAATAACAATTGGTTAAGCAAATTATGGCCAAAAGATGACAGTGTAATGAAGTGACAAAAAGTTAAGATGGGTGAATGAGTAATAACAATTGGTTAAGCAAATTATGGCCAAAAGATGACAGTGTAATGAAGTGACAATTCCAATGTCAGTTCAACTAATATGTAAAGGAAGAAAAGTATTGTAAATTATCATAAGTAACCTAAAATTATCAGGTTGGTAAAACATTTTTAATGATTTTTAATTATATACTAACACGTACAAATTTGGTTTTTAAGACCAAAACCTAATTTATTGGCTTATTTTCAATCTAACCTCCAATTTTAGTCTTGATCCATTGATTATTTAATATACATATACTAGAAACCAAGATTAAAAAATTATGCTTAGTCTTTGGAAATAACTCTATAAAATATTATATGATCAATTTTAATATATATATGTATATTTAAAAAATTCAACTTGACCACATATTTTAAGATATTTATAATTTCTAAAAACACAAAGAGAAAGTTGCGTACATTGATAATTCTTCTTAGAACTTCGTTCGATAATTCTTCTTAGAACTTCGTAAAGTGAAAAACTTTGTACACTAAATACGCTAATTTTATAATTATTTATAAAAAATTATTTTTATGCAAGTCAAAGAAATATTATAAAAAAATTAATCAACTCTTTTTTGTAATTGCAATAAAATCATATAAACATAAACCAACCAAAGGCCACAATTAATGTGAATACAAATTAAAGCAAAACTAAGAAAACAATGGGGAAAAAGGAATGACCAAATTGTATAGAAGGACATGAAAGCAATTCCTGTCCATACGCCAACGACCAAGTCTTATATAAATGGGAGTCAAAGCAAATAAAAAGGAACAAAAAAGAAAATAAAAGAACAGTCAGTCAGTCACTCTCTCTCTTAAAAGAACAGTCAGCCAGTCACTCTCTCTCTCTCTCCCTCCGTGCGGGCGCTTACTCATCCACATTAACCCCACTTTCACCCTCTCTGTCTAATTTCTCAACCTGTCGCCCTCAAGTGAGACTTTTGCACCACTCACTCACTCACATTCTTCTCTCTTACTCTTTCTTAGTCTCTCTATCTCTTTCTCTCCTATTATTATTTATAAATAGCAGCTTAGGGTTTTAATTGGGAGATATGAGTAATCAATCTCAACAACAAACCCAACAACAGCAACACCAGCAGCTGGGCCCCAGTGCTGCCAGTAAGGATTCCGAGGAGGACAAGAGCACCGGTCTGTCGGCTGACGGGGGAAGCAGCGCTGGTGCCACGGTGGTTCTCTCTGAGAAAGCCGAGTCCGGTAACGGTGCTGACGAAGATAGTGCTGATAAACCCGACGATCTCATGGAGGAGGAGCCGCCTCCCCCGCCTGAACCTGCGGCTTCCGGCGCTTCTCCGGCCATTGTTTTCTGTATTCGCCTTAAGCAGCCTCGCACAAATTTGTTGCACAAAATGAGTGTCCCTGAACTTTGTCGCAATTTCAGGTTATTCCCTTGGAAGTTTCGTTTTCTTTCGTTAATTTCTCTGGAGATATTTTGGTGTTCGAAACTGTTGATTTCATTGGGATTGTCGCCCCCTTTTGAGTGTTTTAGCTTCTTTATGGATCAAACGGATTTTCTCGAGAAAGCCTGTTCTTTTTGCTGATATTGACTTTCTTCACGTGTATTGTTCTGTAATTTGAACTTGTTTAGGGCTTTTTAAGTTCTCGAATTATGGCCTTAAAGGTTTCTTCTGTTTGTCGTAAATTCCTAGAGTTCCAGTAACCGCTAAACATGTGATCTTGTGCTTTGACGTTTTAGCCCATTGCAGCTTTCTATAGTTAACTTGTTTGGTGAGGAGGTGGTAAGGTTGATGGTGAGTGCAATAAGTAGAAGTTGCTGGGAGGAGAGGAGTAACGGTTGGATTGGACTAACTTGTCCTGACAGGGATGAAGATTAGCCTCGAGTATTTAAGGACTTGTTTATGTATTAATTTCGTCTTTCTCAATACTGAAATGCAACTTTTACGAGCTTCCCTTACTTAATTGTCATTTTTGTTCTTGATTTATGATACTGAAGCTTGCCATTGTCTACTTTGCGATCTGCATGATCTTTAAAAAGTAGTACCTGTGCCCTTAGGAGCAATAAGTAGATCTCAGTGCGTATTTGGGGATGTTACAGGCCAAGTTGATTAGTTGTGCACATATTATTACTGCCATGTCTTCAGATCAGTGCATTCATGAATTTTTGTAATTTAAGTACTTGAATTGAGACTGGAACTTAGTTCGTTTCTGGCCTGTAGCTTTTTGTGCATGGCAGTAAATCTCTACCCTGCAACACAATATTCTTGTCATGTTGTCCAAGATTAAATTCCTATCTTATCTTAAAGTAGGTATATTACTTCTCTTATGAATACAAGCATTTCTATGGGGATTTTTCTTTTTCTATTTATTTTCTAAAAGATTCACTTGTTATTTTAATGTTTGTTCTCTTAGTGCTGTTGCCTGGTGTGGAAAGTTGAATGCTATAGCTTGTGCATCAGAGACATGTGCTAGAATTCCAAGGTTAGTGTTCTCTTTTAGGAATATTTAGTTTTAGCCTCAAAGATATTGTTGTTTACCGTAGTATGGTTTTGGCCTCATAGCACTCTGAGAATCGAGAGCGATTCTGTTCCTGTTTTTTGATTAGCATCTGTGCTCTTTGATGTGTTGCTTATTATAAATTGATAATGGACCTTAAATAGTGGATAGTTGTTTGAAAGTACAATTGTTCTCCTTCATATCTTTCTCTTTTTCTGTTGTAGCTCCAATGCAAATTCACCATTTTGGATTCCCATACATATTGTTATCCCTGAGAGACCAACTGAGTGTGCAGTTTTCAATGTCATAGCAGGTATTATTATTATACCCAATGAACCTCTATGGTTTTGTTACACTATAATGTGACAGTTGTTAACTTATCCCCTGGTAACCAATTGAAGTTGAAGTTTTTGTTGTTGATAAGTGGTTGTTTCTTGAATGTCAATGGTTAGTCGTATATCTTCAACCAAGAAACTAAATTTCCAAAAAAAAAAAAAAGGAAACTAAATTATGATTTTAGCTTGGCTTTGGAATTCTGCTTCATGTGAAATTTGGGAAGAGAACTCTTTCTTATGAAGCTTTTCGGATAGCATAAAAGCTTCTGTGTCTGTAAAAACTTTTTTTTTTGGGTTTAGTCATGAGATTTTTCCTTTTTCTTTTTTCCCTGATGAGCACTTATCTATAGATATCTATGCGCACAAGTCTGACAAGGTTATAGTTTCCATTTGTTCGTGTTTGATGTTTTTTTCCCTCTCTCCACTGCATACACAAACTGCACAAATGATGCATTCAAGTCTGCCCTATTAGTTATCATGATTGAATCTTGTGTTTTTTTTTTTAATTTCCTTTCTTCCAAATAATAAATGGTTGCATTCTTTGCAATTTTTTTTTCGGTTACAGATTCTCCTCGTGATTCTGTCCAATTTATTGAATGGTCCCCTACTTCTTGTCCTCGTGCCTTACTTATTGCTAATTTCCATGGGAGGATAACTATATGGACTCAACATTCTCAAGTAAGCTAGCTTGTTTCCTATGCTTTTTTGAGCAAATAGCTTTTATGTTCTTCACCATATATTTTTGCCCACAGCTTCTCCATTTTTACTTAAATTGTGGTTACACTAACTGATCTTGTACTCATCAGTCTTTCTTTCTTCTTCTTTTCTTTTAGTGAATTGTTTCAAATTCTCATTTAGCTATGATTTTGTTTTATGCAGGGTCCAGCTAATTTGGTACGTGACGCTACAAGCTGGCAGCGTGAGCATGAATGGCGGCAGGACCTTGCTGTTGTTACTAAATGGCTTTCAGGGGTCTCTCCGGTATGCTATTACTTTTCCCTTTCGGATAGCTGGTTATAAGATTGTTTATACCCTTTTTGCACCATCCTTGGGATATGTGTGTGATTGAAAGTTTTCACCCGTGATACTCTTGCAGAGTTGCTCTTATAGTGTTGGTGTCTGTTATTGATAAATCAGATTCATCATTCGTGTTTTCTTCCAATGATCAAATTGCTCTTTCATATTTCTCAACTTTGCATATTCTGTATTCTTTTTCAATTCTCATCTTGTTTAGCTGTGCATGCCCATATTCATTGATGCTTAAATAGTTATAACATGCTGATCTTCTGTCATTGGATAAGCTTGACTGTGAGCGATCACAAATTTTCTTGCTCTCTTAAGCCTATTCAATTTGTGGATGGAGATGTTGTTCTTTTGTGGAAGCTTGTTGTTATTTGCATGTAAACGCCTAGTAGCTCTTTTTCTTGTTTCATTTTTTTCCTTCATTTAATCTACTTTTTTCTCAAACAAGGTTTTCATCTAGTTGTATTTGTTTGTTTTTGCAATTTGTCTATGCAACTTAATTATTGTTTGACTTTGGAAAATCAGTATAGATGGCTTTCATCAAAATCCAGTAGTCCTGCAAATTCAAAGTCAATCTTTGAAGAGAAGTTCCTTTCGCAGCAGTCCCAGACATCAGGTTTGTTTTCCAATGTCTCTTAGCCAACCTTTCCTAATTTTTAGTTGATGAAGTGGTGAGTTTAAAGTTGCTTTATTAGCTTGACTGTGGAACCTGTTTCTAGAGAAAATCTGATATACCCAGATATGAATGCCTAGTACAGTACATTCTAATTTCAGTTTCCTCATTTTTGCTATTTTGTGTCGTTACTAATATGCTAAGTTATAGACAGTGGACAATAAGCTGATGTTGCGTTGGTTCACTAACATTAAATTCAATTTTGAAGTTGGAATGATATATGAACCATTGTCTGTGCCTCACTAGTAGCTTAAGCTTTGGGTTGAAGGGATTATTATTGTGGTGTGAAAGCTTTAATGTTTGTGAAATTGCAAGTTTAAGCAAATGCCCTCTTAGTTTAGCAGATATTTGATTTGTTATGATTTGTCCATGCTTCGTGTGATTTGGTCTGTTAGAATAATATTTTGACTACTTTTTTGGCCTCATCCAATAACTTAAGGTTTTGGGTTGAATGATTTGTTGAAAAAGTTTATAGATTTCTCAAACTATAGAATGCATTTGTTTGTATGAAACTGAAATGCCTAATAGTGGTCTTTACTCTTATAAGATATGGTGCATGCCTAAGATGTTTTCGGATATTTGAAGATTACTGAATGATCAGTTTGCTAGTATTGTAACAATTACGACAAGTGTGATTTCGTCACCACTTTTTTGCTTTCTTTTCACTTTTTCAATACTTCCTTTCTCATCAGTATGCAATCACTGATGCACTATCCAATGTTATTTCAGCTAGATGGCCCAATTTCCTTTGTGTATGTTCTGTTTTCTCATCGGGTTCTGTACAACTTCATTGGTCCCAGTGGCCTCCAAGTCAGAATAATTCAGCTCCAAAATGGTTTTACACAAGCAAGGGACTCTTGGGTGCTGGCCCTAGTGGTATTATGGCTGCTGATGCTATTGTTACAGATAGTGGTGCCTTGCACGTTGCAGGTGTTCCAATAGTAAACCCATCTACTGTGGTTGTTTGGGAGGTCACTCCTGGTCCTGGAAGCACATTCCAAGCAACTCCAAAGACAAGTACTAGTAATGGTGTTCCACCTTCACTCAATCCACCAAGTTGGGCAGGTTTTGCCCCTTTGGCAGCATATTTATTTAGCTGGCAAGAATATTTAATATCTGAAGAAAAGCAAGGGAAAAAGCAAGTGGAGGAGGATTCTGTGCCACTTCATTGCTCACCAGTTTCAAATTTTTCCGCATATGTTAGTCCAGAGGCTGCTGCTCAATCTGCGGCAACGACTACTTGGGGTTCTGGAGTAACTGCTGTGGCTTTTGATCCAACTCGTGGTGGTTCAGTAATAGCAGTTGTGATAGTTGAGGGTACACAATAGTATCCATACTATGAAACTTGGTTTTTAGATTAATTCATTTTGAAGTTTGCATCAATATATATCTTTTGTGCCCCGCCTCTTGATTAATGATAGGCTGTTGTGCCCTTATAATGGAGGGTTAGTGATTTCCTGTGGACTCTGAACACCATTTGAATAAATTCTGGCTTTACCTTGTCTCTAGATCGAGATGATTGAACAAATGTAAACCCAAATATGGCTTTTTTCTTTGGGGATGATATTTTTAGATAGAAGTTGATTATGATACAATTGGTTGAACTGATGCAGGGCAATACATGTCCCCCTATGATCCTGATGAGGGTCCTTCAATCACAGGATGGAGAGTGCAGCGCTGGGAGTCATCGCTGCAGCCTGTTGTTCTTCATCAAATATTTGGAAATCCTACATCTAGTTTTAATGGGCAGGCACCAATGCAAACAGTTTGGGTGTCCAAAGTTGATAGAAGTATAGCAACGACTAATGATTTTAAAATTCATGAAGTTCCTGCTGCTGGTCAAACCTTAGATGGAAGAAAGCCATCCGATTCTGTCATCGAGAAGACAAAAAGAGTCAGTTTTGATCCCTTCGATCTGCCAAGTGATGTTAGAACACTTGCTCGAATTGTTTATTCGGCTCATGGTGGTGAGATTGCAATTGCCTTTTTGCGGGGTGGTGTGCAAATATTTTCTGGTCCAGTTTTTACCCCTGTTGACAACTACCAGATAAATGTTGGATCTGCAATAGCAGCCCCTGCCTTCTCCTCCACAAGCTGCTGTTCAGCATCTGTTTGGCATGACATTGGCAAGGACTGCTCCATACTGAAGATAATACGGGTTCTTCCTCCTGCTGTTCCAAGTGGTCAGGTGAAGGCTAACTCTGCAACTTTGGAACGTGCAATTGCTGAGAGGTAAATTTGTAAACCAGTTTTTGCACAATGATAAGTTGTTTGATTTATAGGACGTATGACCCCAGGCAGTTCAGAATAGGTGGATATCTGGAAATTATGCTGATGTTATATTCTGTTAGAGTAGGTTTTGGTGGAGTCTTTTGGTTGGAGTTGATTGGTGGGATGCTGTTGGCTGCACTCAGAGTGCTGCTGAGGACGGCATTGGTAAGAGATGAACTATGTTAATAGTATTATTGTTGACAACCTGCTTAAATTCAAATTATAAGTTCTCTTCTTTTAAATGTAACCATTGTTCTCTTTCCTGGAGATATGATTTGATGGGGAAACAGGAAATTTACGGATTCCTTTATTGGGTTTCAGTTTCCCTGAACAGTGTGATTGCAGTCCTGGATGCAGATTTTCACTCTCTTCCTTCCACGCAACATAGGCAACAATATGGTCCTGTAAGTACCTGTGGTATATTTCCCTGTCTTCCTTATAGTTTCGTTTCGAAAGATCAAATATCTTTATTTAATTACGACAGTGGGTATAGAGACAAAGAGTACAGAAGTTCAGCAATTTTTCTCTGGATCATTTGCAACATGATATATCATTTATTTTTCCATCTATAAAGTGTTTTTATGATTTTTCATGTGTCAATGGTAAGTAATTAGAGAAATGTGTTATGTTTTATGTTAATGTCAATGGTTGGTAATTAGAGAAATGTGTCATGTTTTATGTTAATGTGTCTATTTCTAGTTTCCTAAATTTTAGCTTGTGCTACTGTTATATGATTGTAGTAATGCTCTTCTTAGGCTTTATTGTGGCTACTCTATCCTCTTAGCAATGAAATTGAAAATGTTTTATGTGACTTAAGTCTGTAATTCTGGTATCTGTATATCTTGAGAATGTGTATGAATCTGCAGGCCTAGTTTTAATCCATGCTTAGTGTGAGTTCTTTGTTTGCTTATTAATTTAAGATGCATCTTCAACAACTACCCTGATATACATGATTGCAAGTCTTTGAGTAGCTAAACTTGGTTTTGGTGTGATGCAGAGTCTAGATAGAATAAAATGCAGGATGTTGGAAGGTACAAATGCTCAAGAAGTCAGGGCAATGGTCTTGGACATGCAAGCAAGGCTGCTTCTTGATATGCTTGGAAAAGGCATTGAATCGGCTCTGATAAATCCTTCAGCACTGGTTCCTGAGCCGTGGCAGGCTTCTGGTGAGACGCTATCTGGCATTGATCCTGAAGCAATGGCTGTTGAACCAAATCTTGTTCCAAGTATTCAGGTTTTTATTTTAACTCTTTTAAATTCATTTTTCTCGACCCAAAAGATTTGCAATCTGTTGAAAAGATTTTTTCTCCCAATTTTAAATAGTGAAGATCCTTTGTGATCCATTTGGGTTTTATGTGCAGGTATGGTGGTTACTGAATGGTAATTGTCTATTATTTGTTCCCATTCCGCTCCTATACTTATGGTCTTTCCTTCTTGCAAAACCTCTATAAAGTAATAATTTGGGACCATATAAAATCTATTAAAGTATATTAATTAATTGAGAATTAATTTAGTCTATTAAATCAAGTACGGACAATACAGATTATTATATATTAGAGGTTATTAATTTATAAATGTTATACTTTATTGTTTAAATGAATTATAGAAGGGATGCTAATTTAAACTGTCTGTCTTGGTGTCTCAACATTGTTAAATATGTACTTTAAGGGCATTCACAAAAGCCAAAATGAAAGAACCAAATTCAAGGCAAAGTTTCTTTTTTCCCAGTTAACAAAGCTTTTCACCGAGTGACTGAAATTAAATTCCCGTTTGTGCATCACATAGGGTATTCCTTGAGCATTTTTATATAAATTTGTACTTTATAGCTGACCTAACCTGGCTGTTTTCGGGCATCAAATGCCTTTCTTTTTTTCAAAATGTTATCACCCCTTCAATGGATGATTTGAGAGGACGCATTATTCCAAAGGGATGTAAACCAAGGAAATCCTTGTGATTTTAAGTTATAAAATGAATGGATTTTTGATATTAGATTTCATTTATTGAAGGCTATATCTTTAGTCCTAGAAAAATCCTCTGGATAGCTGACCATGAACCCCTGCCTACTACTTGGATGAGTGGTACAAAAGAGAGCCTAATTGTGAATTGTTGTCTTGGTTATGCTAGATCTTTGTTAAGAAACTTGTGTTGGTTATGCTAGATCTTTGCTAAGAAACTACTGATTTATCCACCAATATTTTTAAAATCTTCACATATTGCCTCTGTGCTTTAGCTAATGCACTCTTTCTCAGATGATGAAAGTGCTTTGCTAGGTTGTGACTTAATTTGCAGAATATTGATCTAAGATGTATCTGAACTGGCTATCTCTAACTGTGGTATTTGATGCAGGCATATGTTGATGCAGTTCTTGACTTAGCTTCACATTTTATCACACGCTTGCGTCGTTATGCAAGTTTTTGTCGCACATTGGCTAGTCATGCAGTTACAGCAGGTACAGGCAGTAACCGGAATATGGTAACGGCTCCAACCCAAAGTGCTGCATCTCCTGCAACAACTCAGGGTTAGTATGATACCATTTTCCTTTCTTTTAATTAAACAAGAATTATAATGAGAATCAAATCATTACTCTTTCTAATGTTGGATTAGCTAGTTGTTCTTAATGTCTAACATTTGATATTGACAATGCTGCAAAAGATGATGCCTTTTCTGTTTGAGTCCCTTTGAATATTGTGTCCTGTCCCTTGACATGTTTATACAACTTTCGTAGGTGGTCAAAGTGGTGCTACAAGCTCCACTGGAAGCACTCAGATGCAAGCTTGGGTGCAAGGTGCAATTGCTAAGATTAGTAGCACTACAGATGGAGTGTCCAATTCAACTCCAAATGCCATAAGTGGTCCATCTTCTTTTATGCCAATCAGCATCAATACTGGAACTTTTCCTGGAACACCTGCTGTGCGGCTTATTGGAGATTGCCATTTCCTTCATAGACTATGTCAATTGCTGCTTTTCTGTTTTTTCTTTCGACGAACACAACTACCACGCTTTGTTGGTGGTTCCCAGAGAAATGCTGATACAAATATGCAGAAATCTCAGCCTGTTGCTCCTGGCAAGGTAGAGGAAGTCAGTTCTGTTTCATTGAAACCTGTCCCATCGATTGCTAGGTCAGATGAAGGCCAGGCAGCTCGAGGTGGTCAGCTTGTTCCTGGAGCTAAAGGAGTAGAAGATGGACCTGCTGGACGGTCAAGATTGGGTTATGGGAATGCTGGTCAGGGATACACTTTTGAGGAGGTATAACCTTGGTTTCTTTAGGTCCTTTGAAAAGCTCAATGATATAGCAATCATCAGTTGCATAGACTCTTTCATGAATTGAGAGAAATTGCTCTTATCACGGATTGGCTCTGAAATTTTATATTTTTATCATGTTTTCCATTTTAGTAATGGGTAATTCTTTCCTTGATTAAAGTTTGAAGTGCTGCTGTCATCTAGGTGAGGGTCCTGTTCCTCATACTCATGGATCTATGTAGGAGAACTTCTGGTCTTCCACACCCGTTGCCACTTTCTCAGGTGGGAAGCAGCAACATTCAAGTGCGGCTGCATTATATTGATGGGAATTATACTGTATTGCCAGAGGTTGTAGAGGCATCCCTAGGTCCACATATGCAGGTCTGGATTTATGATTTAATTTAATTTTATTCATTTGTGAACGATTGGAATATTGTTTTATGGATGGAACCATATGTTTGACAGTAATTGTAGATTTGCCATGCATCGAGTCTATTCTGTTAGCATGTTTTTGTTGACTTTGTTGTTTGGGTTCTCATAATACAAAATTTAGTATAGGATTTCCGGTACATAGTAGGAATTTATATGTTTTCCTAGCTTTTTGAAAATTTTTCCAGTGACTTTTAGGTTTTACTTGGAGGATATCGAGATTACAGTATTAATTGTAATTTGTCTTTTGGAGTTAATTTCAAGAAGTCCATACTAGGATTATGTTTCCTTGTAGGATTGGAAAGAGTTAAACTGTAAATCTTGTGGTGGATTAAAGTTTTAATGTTATGTTTACTTGTAGGATTGGGGAGAGTTAAATGTAAATCCTGTCGTGGGTTCAAGTTTTTATCTTCGATTGGTTTAAGCAATTATTGAATGTGGATGGAGTCGTATATATTTTTATTGGCGTTATTGGCATAGAAGTAAAATTGGATTTATCATATTCCCTTTGTTTAACGTCAAAAACAGAATATGCCCCGGCCTAGAGGTGCTGATGCTGCTGGCCTGTTACTCCGTGAACTAGAACTTCATCCTCCATCAGAAGAGTGGCATAGGCGGAATATGTTTGGTGGGCCATGGTCTGATCCAGAAGATGTGGGTGCGGGCGATGATACTCCCAAGCCAAGTGGATCTGCAGATTCACTCGACTTGTTGAGCTCATTGGAAAGCTATGGAGTTCAGGATGGATCGTTAAGTCTATGGCCAAGAAAACGCAGAATATCTGAAAGAGATGCAGCTTTCGGGTTAAATACATCTGTTGGGTTGGGGGCGTATCTCGGAATAATGGGTTCTCGTAGAGATGTTGTTACTGCTGTGTGGAAGACAGGTCTTGAAGGAGTTTGGTACAAGGTAGGTTTGTGTGATGTCAGTCTTGCTATATTTAATTTTTTATTTTTGGCATAACTTTATTATTACGATATCATCAATTACAGTGCATAAGGTGTTTGCGTCAGACTTCAGCTCTGGTTACACCAGGTGCTGCAAATCCGCCCATTCAAAATGAGCGGGAGGTCTGGTGGATCAGTAGATGGGCCTATGGGTGTCCGATGTGTGGCGGAGCGTGGGTAAGAGTCGTGTAGAGAAGACTGCGTTTTATCACTTGGAGCAAGATATATTAGTTTCACATCATTTTTAATTGAGGAAGCATCACTTGCTTTAGCATTGGGAGGACAGGTTTTGTTGCCTTTGGTTGATAGGATTTAGACAAATGTAGATCGATCCTTGTTCTTATGTGTCAATAGTCGTATGTGTATACATTTTATCCATAGTGAAAATTATAGAAGCAATTCGTTGTTGATGTTTCTCGTCCTAACAAATATATAAATTAGCTCTTAATATTAATGTCGATTCATAAGTTTTTATTTATTTATAGGAATTTATTAATAAGTTATTTAATTATATGAATGTTTATTTTTATCATATATTAATTCTAATGCTATTAATGAATAATAATAAGCATTAATTTTTTATAAATGGTGAAACGCTCGTGGATGTGTGTGTGTATATTGGAGATTTGTCATAACATCTAAATAATAAATTAAGAGTATGCATGATCTATGAATACATTTTAACTATCTTAAGATAACTTCTTTTATTTTTGAAAAGAGTACTATGAGATTACAAGGTCATATCTGGTACAATCAAAATACAATCAAAAACTATCTTAATCAATTTATGTTAGACGCATCAAACTATTGAGTCATGCCATGAAATTGTGAGAGTAATTGAAAAGAGAATCTAGAGAGTTGCTTTGATATCGGCCAATCAATTCAGATCAATGCCTGGGAGGTCCACGACAGAAGCAATTCATCTGCTTCTTCATCTAATGGAATGCTACAGGGAACGACGATGTGATTTGCATATAGTTTTTGTAGATTTGGAGAAGGCGTATGATAGGATTCTTAGAGAACTCATATGGTGGTATTTGGAGGCAAAGGACATTCCTACGACGTATATCAAAGTGATTAGGGATAAATATGAAGAAGCATTGACTAACGTCAGGACAGTAGGAGATGACACAAAAGTGTTTTTTATTGGTATTGGACTACATCAAGGCTTTACTTTAAGTCCTTTTTTGTTCACGTTAGTGTTAGATGAATTTACCAAACATATTTAGGGAGAGATACCTTGGTGTGTGTTATTTGCTGACGATATTGTCCTCGTGGATGAAACCAAGGAGGGAGTTAATGTCAAGTTAAAACGTTGGAGAGAAGCACTAAAGTCGAAAGGTTTTAAAATGAGCAGGTCCAAGACGGAGTATTTAGATTGCAATTTCTCAAGTAGCCAGATGGTACAACAGGCGGAGGTAGCGATTGACACTAATATCATACTAAAGAAATTGAATTTTAAATACCTCGGATCCATCATTCAGAGAGATGGTAATATCGATGACGATATATTATATGGTATTAGATCTGGGTGGATCAAATGGTGGAGTGCATCAGGTATTTTATGTAATAAAAAGGTCCCCATAAAATTCAAAGGGAGGTTTTATAAAATGGTAATTCGGCCCACCATGTTATATGGGGCAGAATGTTGGCTGACTAAACGTAGACACACGAGATAGTTGGTAGTAGCAGAAATGTGTATGCTTAGGTGGATATGTGACATTACCATAAGAGATAGGATACGGAATCGGTAGTGAGAGAGAGACTACAAGTAGAAAGTATTGCAGAAAAGTTGAAAGAGACAAAGCTTAGGTAGTTTGGACATATGCGTAGGATGCCCTTTGATGCTCCGATATGGTGTTGTGAGGTAATAGACCTGAGTCGCTATAAGAGGAGGAGGGGAAGGCCTTACAAGACCTGGAGGGAAGTGATAAAGAAAGATATGTCAGAGTTGGCCCTCACTGAGGCAGTTGCTAGAAATAGGAAAGTCTGGCATGATAGGATAAAGGTAAACGACACACGTATCACATAGGAAGTTCAACCCAATGTAGGATTGTCGTATCCTCAGGGCCGCTCAGTGAAGACCCCTAGCGTTACTAGCAACGAAAAAAGTCGGTCTGTACACGGTGTAAGGTACTGACAGATCTGGTTAAACATTAGGCATGTCTTTGTCTTTTATTGTAATTCTATTTACTTAAATATTCGGCATACTAGTTTTTACTTATTCACGTATTTCTTCTGTTAACCTGCATCACTATTTTCCCATCACATCTGCATATTGGTCTACCAGAAG
This sequence comes from Erythroxylum reticulatum, assembly GCA_025504915.1. Lineage (NCBI taxonomy): Eukaryota > Viridiplantae > Streptophyta > Magnoliopsida > Malpighiales > Erythroxylaceae > Erythroxylum > Erythroxylum reticulatum. Next base: position 37,640,607 of record JANSVA010000002.1, on the reverse strand, counting down.
TAGTCTTTATTATATAGAGGTAAGGCTGCGTATTATCAGACCTCCTCAGACCGCGTTTCACTGCGGAACTTTAGACTAGGTGTAATAATGATGATGATGATGACTCTTGTTAAAGGGATTATTAGTGGTGCATTTAACTTATAGTCTATTGGAACAAGGTAACTGAGTTACCAGGCTGCAGAAGAAGAGTTCCAAAGAATACAAGTTATATGTTAAGGAGCTTCCTCGAAAAAATATTAAACACCATTGCTCAACTGGTACGAGCCTTATGCTCTAGAGGTACCTTAGAGAAAAGTGCGGCAAGAGTCACCGAGGTTTTTTCCAATACTAAAAGTTAGTAAAACACAAAACCAGCTCCTATGCTTGGAATGCCAAGGATGAGGACCATTAGAATACTATTACCCTGTTCCTGACGTTGCTTGTTCTTATACCAGAAAGCTCACTACAATGAGTTATGTTCTTCCGTTCTAAATGTTCCATCTTTTTGCTAGGTTTTAACTAATGTTAGGCATAGAATTTCTAGCAATAAGTTGTCTTCCTTATGAAGGAGAGGGTCCCTGCTTTTGTTGGAGAACTTATGTTACTTTTCTCCCTCCAAATTGCATAAACTGCATAGATTAATGCTATTAAGAATACTATGGTATCATCCCTACTTTTAAGCTTGGTCTTACTAGCTTATATGATGATTTGCCTTTAGTTGTTGGCTCCATATTGCAGACTGCATAATTATATAATTATGTGCCAAGTGTTCCTAATATAAAGGCACTTAAAAAAGAGATGATTAAGATTTTCTTGAAATCTATCGGAAAGGAGGCAGTCTCAGTTGTTAAAGGAGCCAAAATAGACTCCATCTTTGGTAGTAAGGCATTCTCTTATTGCAAGCCAAAGAGTAAAAGAGGCCCTAGGAAAGTTAAAGAGTGATGCCTTACTAGGTCTAACTAGAACACCTTGAGATGAGTCTATTCAAAGAGTATAATGCAGGAGCTATTATTGAAGAAGCTAGATGATTAATTGTTTTAATCGTAAAAGCACAGGCGAGTATGTCGATCTCATAAAGACTACCAGTTAACTAATGATTATTCATAAACTTAACAAGCTATGAAACAATTCCATGAGAAAATAACAAAATCTAAACACTAAAGAATGCAATGATCAAGAATACATCAATCATTGAGTTAAATAAATTTAAGAGAAATCCCCTAGGACTTTACTATATTCAATTTTACTCTAACTTAATGAATTACTCTATTTTCTTAGACTAGTAAGAGTTCATAACTTATATATATTCTCTCTCAAGGCATATAACTCTTATTTATAGTTTAATCAACTAAAATCTCTTTCGAATCTAGACAACTAAGAATGTTTTAATTCATCATATGAACTTGCTTAATAGGTTTTATCCTATCATAGGAAGATCTCACAACTTTCTCTTAAATAAGTTATGCTTAACCCTTTTTATCCACTATGTGACCTAAGTATAAAACTTATCTCTTGAATTTCGATGCATGAATCAAATATCAAATCTTTCAAATCCTCTACTCCCATCCAATCAATATAAAAATATGGATAAATCTAAAAAAGAAATTAATTAAATGAGAAATCAATCAAAGTATATTATATCCTAAGTTCATCCTACTTAAATTTATATCCCATTTAGTTTATAATTACATAAGAAATATTAACAAAAAAATAATAAAGATAATAAGATAATAAAGTCATTATTTTTTAATCTTGAATCTTCAAAGAATTATTGTTGAAATCTGTCTATATCCTTAAAGAATAATGTAGTCATGATCAAAACCAATGTAGAATAGCTATAAAATAACTTTAAAATGTTTCTTGGTTAAAGAATTCTTGATTTTCTACCTTTTTTTTCTTTCTAAAACTTGAAACCCTAACTTTTATTGAGATATAAGTCCCTAACATAGGTCTAAGGACGTGTTTTTTAAGATATTCCCTGGAAATCAGTAAAGACAACACAGGGACCTACACTGGATCGTGTAGGGTATTTTTTTCTTCATTTAAAAGGCAACACGGAGTATATAAGGTGCATTGGAGAAATAGAAGAGACCATGTTTGAAGATGATTCTCAACAAGGTGGTGTGTTGGTGATGTGTTCTAGGTCTTTCTCCAATTCTTTCAAAATGACTTCAATTTGATCCATTTCTTCTCCAATTTCCTTATGTAGGTAGAAATAAAACCTAAAGTAGTGATACTTCTCAAATTAAGTATCAAAACATTTAAAATAATCCAAAATGTAAACAATATATTATGTGGTGGAGGGATGACGTACTGTGGATTATCGAGGGATAAAAAACCTTCAACCTAAAAGCTTGCAGAGCCTATCTCCCAAAGGAATCTAATAATAGAGTGAGGTGGAGAACACTAGTTTGGGATAATGATATTAACTCATCACATACATTCACCTTATGGTTGGGGCTAGTTGGGAGACTCTTAATTAAGGATAAGATTAAGTTTTCAATTGCATCATTAGAGTGTGAGTTGTGCAATTCAAATATGGAATCCTTAGACCATATCATGGTCAAATATAGATACACTCTAAAAATATGGAAAAGGATACAAGGGATACTTACTTGGAATGAACTAATAACTTGGATGGGGACTTTGAGAATAAAGAACAAAGTAGATTACAAGGTAGTGAAAGTTAGTTGGGCATCGATGGTATATAACATACGGTAAGAACGAAATTACAAAATTTTCATAAAGGAAGCTATGAGTAAGGAGCAATTATTTTAGAAAAATTGTCTCCAGTGCATATTATCCTTGATAGCAAGATAGCAAATTGTAAAACTCTCTACAAACTTAAGGAAAAGGTAGCTATTAGATCAAAACAACAACACCCAACAAAAATCCCACTGAGAAGCGGGATCTGAGGAAGTTCAGTAGTACGCAGCCTTACCCCTAACTAATAGAGAGACTATTTCTAAATGACCCATATGAATGAATGAACATAAAAATATAAATATAAAATAAATAAATAAATAAGTGAGTAAATAAAAAGTGATAAATAAAACTAAAATTGGAATATAATAACCAAACAAGAAATTAAAATCGATAATAGGGAAAAATAAAATAAAAAGATAACTAATATATATAAATGATAGTAAAAATAAAAATAATAATTGAAATAATAATAATAATAGTACTAATAATCATACTAACATTCATTATCATAAACCTAATAATAATAACAATATTAATGATGATGATGATGATGATGATGATGATGATGATGATGATGATAATAATACGTAATTACTACTTAGGCTAACTATAATAGGCAAGGCTTAACATATATAAGGCAACAACCAAGATCTCTTTACGAGGGTTCCTTTACCTGAATCCTAGCATGCCAAAGTTTTCTATTGTGGGTCATGTCCTCGGTAAGTTCCAACACTGTCATACTCAGTCTTAGTCCTACTCAATTTAAAACTATTTGATTATAACATATCTCTTTAAAGTTCAAGCTTGATCTCCC
>JANSVA010000002.1:37601011-37629605 GCA_025504915.1 Erythroxylum reticulatum | reverse complement strand
AATGAGTGACATGTAGAGCCTGAAGTAAGTGACACATGGACCAATATAATATTAATATATAGACCAATAGAAGGATAAAATATGTACCCATAGAAGGGTGACACATGGACCAATAGAATAGCGATATATGGACCAATAAAAGGATAACATATGTACCAATAGAAGGGTGACACATGGACCAATAGAATGGTAACACATGGATTAGGTTGACCTTCTTGAATTTTCTAGAGAAAATGGATGAAAAAGGAGATAGAAGTGAGAGTGGAGGTCGGCCATAAGGTTAGAAAAGAGAGAAAAACGAAACTGAGAAGAGGAGAGAAAATGGGAAAGAGAAGAGGAGAAGTTATCAAGGTAAGTTGAAATTCTAGTTTCAATTTCATCTTTCTCTTTCGGTCTATCTTTCATATCCTTAAGGCACGAATTTGAAGAAACTCAAAGAATGAAAGTTGTAGATATAGGCCTTAACTTGACCTCTATGAAAGTTTCTTAACAAAACAATGACTAAAGCTCGAGTTATGCTTGTTTCCCTAATACTACCTATGATAGACCCCTGTGTAGGAACCTTGTATTATTTCCTAAATTTTAGGACCTTAGAGTCTGAATTAGTGAAAGTATAAAACATGAAAAATGATTCTTATTAATGCTTTTGCGAAACAGTTTGGTTAGAAGATGTCTTGATAATGATTTATCGTGGTTTGAGCATTGGTTGTCAGTTTATTGCTTACCAGAAACAGGACAGAATTTGGATGGAGGTTATATTTTAAAGGGAGGTGTTTTTTATATAATTTTTAGATACATTAAGACTAATGGAATTCTAGTTTTGGGGGAAATAAGAATCATGGCATTTGGATCTTTATAGAGAGAGTTATGACTAAAAGAAGATAGCTTGTTCATAAAGGAACATTAGGAAGAAAAGGATGTAAACATTGCACATAAGGTTAGGTTAGCTTGATGGTTGAGGAGACATTGAGCTAAACTAGAAAGTGAATTATTGACCTATTGACTTATGTTAGAATAACATAATGATGACTGATTAGGGATTAATTTGGTTGTAGTGTCGGTATTGAATGTGTTGGGAATTTAATGAATGGATTAGATATGTTCTGTTTTGATTTTGATGCTTGAAAGACCATAATTTGTGAACTACCAAATGAATGATTTGAATTGGAATTAGAGATGAATTGATGGGGAATTGAAACATCTTCAAGGTATAATTGAGGTATAATTGATGAACTATCTTGAAGGTGTCAAAATTTGAAAGAAAAGTTGAAGAAAAGTGAAGGTGAGCTTTTGGTACACCCATCCCACAATTGTGGGAATTGTATTGGTTCCTTCCCAAGATTGTAGAAATGCTTGGCAGTGAGAAAGAATTGTGTTTTGTGTTTTGGTTGAATCATATAAGGATAAGGCACTATACATAGGTGTATTGGGACTTGATTGAGGCTTAAAATGAACTTAGTTTCATGATGAACCAATTAGTTAAGTGTTTGATGAGTTTAGGTGATTAATTAATGTATAATTTAAGAAATCGATTGTTTGATATTAGTGCATATGAATTTGGGAAGTATGAGTTGTTAATGGTATAAGGATGTTCCCATGAATGCAAATGTGATTCAAATGATATGAACAATGTGAATTATCTATAAATGAATAAAAATTGGGAAATTATGTGAAAATAAAGCAAAGGATTAGTGATCGTATGATTGATGAATTAAGAGTGATAAAACTTACTTAAGGTATAAACCTAATTTCAAACAAGATATGTACAGGTTATAATGAATGAATGATCAAGACTTGTGAATAAGGATACATACCCAGAATAGTCAATTGAGCGTGCATTAAACATGACACATCTACATGTGAATAATTGAATATTCATTTGATTGAATAATTTAGTAATGTGTAAATTATATGTGTATTGTATGACATAGAAGCGCAAATACACCGATAGCGTCCAAACATTACCGAATCATCAAGGCAATAGCTTACTAGAGCATACTGTGAGTCAACCTAGATGTGTAAACTCAATTATATGTGTGTTTTTGTATGAGTTATATATATAGTGAGTTAACCTAGATGTTTTCCACTATGACTGAATCATTTTGATTATTGTTGATTACTGAACTGTTATTGATATGATTATGATAATTCCAGACCATCAATTGTCCGAAGAGGTCATTATTTGGGACTGTATAAGAAGTGCATATTGATTGTATATGAATGTGGGAAAAATGTGTACTTAACTGAATGTTGAATGTCAGACTCTGATCTGATGATTATGATAAATGACTGTGCACGCCGAATGAAAGTGATTAATATCACATTTTGTGAAATAATGCATTTCATAACATTGATGTGCATGATCAGATAAAGGAGTTATGACTAGAGTGACCAACGTAAAAAAGAGCTTATAGCTCATAAATGTGCACACAGAGTCACAAGCTCAATGATTAATGGACTCAGTATCCACAATAGGTACGAGACTGTATCTGAAATGAGCCTAATATTTGCAACAGATACGAGACAGTTAAATAGGCGCTCGATTATATCAAAATAAAAATGAAAGTGGAGTCTTATGGGAATTTGCATCCATATCTTTACATATACCATGTGAATATTTGCAAAGAATGACTAAATTGAGTGGATATAATGATATGTTATGTTTGTGTATATGTGGAAGATATGAATGAGATGAAATGAATGATTAGATTATCATGAAATGATTATATGAAATGTTTGTATTTCATAATGGGCTCGTTGAAATATGATGAATATTGCGATCAGATACTAAATTTTGAACGATATGATATATAGGATTTGATGCTAAATGATGTTTATGTTTGTTTGAGTAAGCATATCGATGATGGTTTACTCACTGAGTTCGCAAACTCATTAAAATTGCAAACGTTAATTTTCAGGTTCAGAGGAGACCTATCTAATCTAGTTTAAGTAACTTCTGCATTTGGATATGGTTCAGTGTCGGGATCACTTGTACCTGCAAATGTCTTAGTTATGTTGTATCAAGGATTGTATCTCTCAACTGTTGTATACTGTACATGTGAATTTTGGAAATGTAATGACATTTGAGACTATATAGGTTTGTGAATAAAAATGGAACAATATGATTATTAGAATGTTTTATGTTATGCGCGATGGATTAGAAAGTAAAAAAAAATGAATTCTTTTAACCGTCTTAAAGTTCCATTTTCATATAGTATGTTCCCGAATATCCTTCGGTATGTTGAGTATATGCTCTATAAGAGTGGTATGTTAAAGCACTAGAGTGACAAGATGACTCTTTAGCTAACACAAGTACTCCTAGCCAACCTTCTACACCCCCCACATTGAGACTAGCTAAAGATTGCCCAATTAGAGAGGTTCATGAAGCAAATTTGGGAGTGTAGCAGAACATCAGAGCGGGACAAGGAGATTTGACAAAGTGAGTAACATAGCTAGAGGCACACGATCGATGGATGGATAAGGTACTTACGTAGATAGTAGGACCTTTAGGTGCTACAGTTCCTTCTATACTGATGAGAGCCACTACATCATCTTCAACCCCTTAACAGCCATATAACCTAGTGTAAGCAAAGGTAGCATCCTACAACACCCAAAATTATGACACTCATTTAATACAAACATAAGCTCATATAAAGACCAACTAAGAGCAGACCGATGACTAGATATTAGACTTTTTGTTTAATACAGTTACTCAGATTGTCCAAGATTTTATAAACGTTTGATAAGAAACTTTTTTTATTTCTATATTTGATCTTTTATTTTTGTTTATTTTTTATTTTGTCTTGATAGTTAACAAGGGATTATCCTTGCTAAACTAATATTATTTTATTCTTTCTTTTTATTTTATTATATTAAACAATAGATTTTTCATACATATATTTAGCTTATGTTTATTTTATTTTCTTACTATAGTTTGAAGCTTTATTTTATTTTATTTAATGTTTTAAGGTTGATTCATAATTGATAGATTTACATTGTAAATACAAACTTTGGATTAACTTGAATCATCCTATATTGCTTTCATTGTCTATTTCCTTCTGTATTATTCTTTTTATATACCTTCCTTTTGTTTTTAAGATTTGGACCATTATTCTTAAAATGGTCAGTCTGTTTACATTCATAGCAAACAATAGTAGCCATTTTCTTCAAATTGAACTTAACTTTACATTTATTCCTCTTTCATTTTTTTTCTTAAGAAACTGTTTAAATTTTCTTAAACTAATGCAATATACTTTTCTCCACTTTCTCTTTAGATTATGTTTTCATTGTCATTGTTTTCTTTAAAACTTTAAAGGTAATGGGTTTTTCTTTTTCTTGTGAATTTTTCCCTTAATCCTCCAATAGTCTTATCTTATATATGAATGGAGACTTGATCAACTTTTTTAAGTGGTAGGTTATTTAAATCCTTTGCTTCTTACATTATCATCACCTCAGCCTTTCAAGTTTTAGGTAAGCATCTGGAAATTTTTGTAATCATCCCAATATTAGAGTAAATATTTTCAATTCCTTTCAGTGCAGCGATAATATCAGCAAAATGAGTATTCATATTGAATATCAATTCTTTATGCTCCATATAATATAACTCATATTGATTAGTAAGTATACACACTCTACTTTTTTCAATTGATTTGTGCCTTCTTATGTAATTTTTATTGTGTGCCAAATGTCAACTACAATTTTATATATTGAGGTTCTATTAAAATCATTTTGAATTAAATCATAAATAAAATATGAGCAAACTCTAGGATTTAAAGCCGCTAGTGCCTTATCTTTCTCATTTTATTTGAATTAAACCTTCATAGAAGGCTTGTTTACTTAATTTATGGTAGAGATTTTAGTTAGGTTGATAGTCCCTTATCAACCATGTCCCACAATTGTATTCCTTCTAGAATGACAAAGAACACCATCCTTATTTGCTAATACAAATCGTCGTCACCATCAAAGTAGTATGTATACATAATTTTTTTTATCCTTCCATAAATGTTATTTTCTCTTTTTCTTACCATTAAGTGCATAGAAAGAGAGACTTACTTTGATATCAATTATTAATCATAAGATACCTAAAAGAGTGCTGAATTAATTGACTCTAATGAAAATAATTAATTATAAACAATCAATCAAACACTTGATGTGCAAAGGAGAAAACACATAGAATGTAAAAAAAATATAATAATTATTAAAGAATTATTGAAACTTGGTATATAGAATTGTTAAGTTAGAGAAAACCCAAAAAAATGCACTAATGAGGTATTCTTAGTTTTTTCAAACTCGTAGCTCTAAACTATCGAGTATCTTGTTGAAAAATTGAATTATATCTTCCTAGCAATTCACATAAACATAAGATACATAAAAAAGACAATGACAATTATTCAAGACCAATATAATAATTAAAGAGATAGTAAAGGGCATATTCCAATCCTCTTTAACCTATGTTTGCTCTACAATCTAGCTTACGAATTTCAAATCCACTATGAATCTTTTTAAGTGGCAGAAGAGTAAAACAATAAAACTTGTCTTTCTCAAGATTTGAGACAAACTTCACTCTAGAAATAAACATAATAGTTACATAAGTTTTTTGAATCTTTTACAACACTTCAAATCTTTAGTTTTTTTATGTTTCTTATTTTTCTTTTATGTATTTTGCTCTATAAAAGACTTCTTATACTTGACCTTACTCTCTAGTCATTGTTAGGATATGTGGAACAAAATATGATCAATTAACCTTAAGATATGAAATCTAGTTTAGTTTGTTAACTTGGTTCAGTTGATCAAATCCCTATTTATGGCAATTGTCAATTTCTCTATCTATTCGATCACTCAAACATAATTATCTCCAAAGAGAATTTTTGATCTTGTGATAGTTCCTTTGAAGAGCTCATATTTTAGAATCTTTCTGATTTATTTCAAAACGTGTGAATATCTCTTATAATTATTCAAATAACTTCAAAACAACTTAGAACAAGCCTCCAATGAAGCATATCTAAGCCTTATAAATACATTCAAGAATTTAATCTTTTTTTTCATGTAATGAATTCAAACACTACAAGAAAAATGAAGCTTAGTGATGAAAATACACATTCTATTGTCATTACCGACGGATATTAGTTACCCGTTGGTAAATATAATAGATTTTACTGACGAACTCTATTTTTCTATTGGTAAATTTACTAAAAAAAAAATTAATTTCCCTGCATTAAATTTTATTTGATGATGTTATGGTTGATGCATAATTTAAATAGTTATGACTTATCTATTGATAATATTTTGATTTTTTTCAACATTAATTTGTTAAAACAGAAAGTTGATTGATGATATAAAGTAAAAAATTATCTTAATTTGATAATAAAAAATTACTTTATACATAATAAGTATTTGTAATTCCTAAAAATGAGTACAAGTATGCTATTCATTTGGTGACTGTGGATGCTCTAATTGCTGCAATGTGGTGCTATGCCTTTCTTTCAACTCATCCACCTCATTATAGATCTGAGCTATATACTCCATTGACTATTGCAACTGAGTTACCAATATCCGTACTGTGCTCCGAAGCCCATGGACATCATTGGGTGCGGACCGCCTATTAGATATGGCTATACTAGATGTCGAGGATTGCGAATAACATGTGTTTGCAACTAAATCTAAGCTGAACATCCTTCCACAACGGTCCCTACCACCCACTGCATGAAGATAGGTTTGAGTCTCATCAACATCTTCAGACTACTGAGACTGTCATTGAACGCTTTCTTATATTTGGTTCTATCATAAGACAATGTTTATGTTATTAGGTGATAATTATTAAGCATTAATATTAAAGCATAAATTTTACATACATTTAGTTCTCTACATCTGGTGTTGACGAAGGTTACACCGTCGTGCTTCTTAGTGTGAGTGTGCAAAAATAGTTGACGGGGTGTAAGCTTCATGCCCATAGACTTTTCCTATATAAGAATAAAATGTTATAAGCGAACTACAATTTATAAAAATTTCGGCATAATTTTCTCTATTTTTATGATATTTACCCCCTATTGAACAAAGAAAATAACTTAATAACACAGCCATATTCGGCACCAAACATTTATAACGTTATCATTCTTCATAATATACATATTTTCATTCCAAAATTCATACACCAAAGTAAAAAAAATCAGAATATAAATGTAAAATGTAGATACTTACAAGTCTCTCTGCATACTTGTGGTGGGTAATAGATCCTCCAATATATACGAGAAGACTCTCTCCCCCTAGTCCTCCACATCTATTGGTAGAATTACGCTCTGAAATGGACATTGCCTTGGGTGATGTCCAATACTACTACCAACAACTCTATATTTATTTAGAAATATAAGGGTGTCATATACCAGTCTTATGTATCTCACCAATAAAATCTTGATAACATGTACGTGCTTATCTCTCCTATACTTTATAAATGACTACATCAAATTCAGAATGCTAAAAATTTCTTTCTAAAATAAAAGGAAAAACATACGATAAGCATTTATAATGTAATAATATTTATCTAATAAATGTATAAATTCAATTTAAAAAATAATTTTTTTACCTCAAACTCCTGATAGTAAAATTCCTTTATCGCCTAAGAGATATTCTTCCACATATAACCCTCATCATCAATATTCTCCTTGAATTTGGATGTCATGTTTCTTGAACATGGTCCAGACGAAATCAACCTAATATTAAAACAATTAATTTTATACCATTTTTTAAAATTTAAACCTATAAATTAATTATAAACATATGGTGTTTCATATATTTTCACTTACAGATTGTTGACAATTGTGATGTAAGTTCTTCCATTAGCTCCCTCAACTCCAAGCTAGACGTCGCCTCTTTCATCCACATCGTTTACTCCTGATATCTCTGTTAGTATAAGTGTGGTGGATGGTGTAGTAGCAATTGTGGAAGGTGATGTCTCATCTGCAAATGTAGTAGTAGTTGAAGGTACAACATATGATTTGGTTGCAGCTATAAAATGTAATGCTTCACCTGGACATTAACTAGCTCTAAATCATAGTATGAACCTTGGTCGCATTAAATCATGTTTTCTCTTTAATGGCGTATTTCAACCTGAAATTCATATCTCATCCTTTGAATTAATATTTCCCATTTTCATCATTACCATTATCCTCATTTTGATTACATGCTTCTTGATTGAAATTAATAACCTCAATAACTATTAGAAAATTATTTCCTATATCTAGTTATATATCCCTTAAATCATCATCCGACCTAACACTTCCAAGTTAAGTTATATCATATTTCAATTAATTGGCCTTAGCTTCTTACGATTAAACTTGATTTTATTTCTAAGAGGACCATACAATAGATAACCCTTTTTCCAAACCTTACCTACTCTTCTATAGAAATCTTTCTTTAATAATATTATGTTTAGATCATTCATTATAGTGTCAAATATGGACAAATTGTTGAACTCAATACTAGTTCAATTGCTCGATAGCTTCTCTTGGTGAAGAGCTATAAGACCTCTTCTTCTTACTTAAAGTTGCTCCATAAGTGCATAGTATGTGAATCAATTCCTTCTTAAAGATAATATCTCTATCCTTCTCTTCAAAAGTTGAAGTATCTATCCTCATCATTAGTATAACATCTCTGTTTTCTACCACTTTAATCATCATTTTCATTAAGAAGCCCCCAGGTAACCTCAATCCCATCAAAATTATTAACAATCTGTGTTGGTGAATAATGGAATTCATCAAATCCTATTGTTTTCTAAATTTTCTATTTCTTATTCTTATTTTTGGGCCAAATCTTGCTAGATAAGCATATGGTTACAAATTCAATAAGTTGGTTATGATCGAAATAGTCACACATGTCATCAGTAAATAGCTTAACTTATTATTGACATACTCTTTAACTTCTCATGAATCAGTGCTTTATAAGCGCTTCATAACAGCATCATTATTCATCAATGCAAAGGAGGCATAGTAGGAAACCAAAGAGGACAAGGATGGTAGCATCCCTACATATAATAGGATAATGGCTATTATGATTGGTACGTAGTTCTTAGAGTCTTGAAAATAAGAATAAACAATAATTACTCTTTTGGTCTCCTTTGTTCAGAAAAACAAATATCAAATTTTCATATGGTATAACTACTACTAAAACCTCCTTGCCATGTGAGACTTATTTATATGAAGCGATTCTTATAGGCAAATGAACTATAACAAGAAATCGATATATCAAGACCAATTATTAAGTAGATGATACATCTAACCATATGATATTGATATGTTAAGATGAACTATTAAAAGAATATTTTTTGGAATTATCATTATAGTGATCTTTATAGTTATTATGACTCATATAAACTAAACTATTTATAAATACTAACAAATAATTTATAATATATATGAATAATATAGTTAATATGAATTACCATATCTATATAGCAATTTCAAGTGCTATATAGATTGAATTTAATTTCAAGTGCTCAACTAAACCAACGAAAAAACAATATTAAATTAATATTATGGAATGATAATTATTGTGCATAAAATTTAAAATAATTAAAGTCCACTAGTAAATAACTATCTTTGACATTTGTAAATTAATCATAAAAAGGAAAATATGTTTTTACCATGAAAGCAACAGTTATTATTTCTTTTTTTGGTTCATCAATGTAAACCCTAAACAAAATTGAATTTTATTCCTACATATGAAGTCCACATCAGAAAGGGTAAGAGCAAGTTTACGTTGGACTTGAAAGTATTTGAATTAAGCATATTTCTTATGAAATTCTGCTTCGCATAAAAACACAAGGGACAAAGGGGGATTCTAAACATGATTAGATAACATATTTGAAAGGAACTCAAACTTCTATCCACAAAAAAAAAAAATCAAGGAACTAAAGAGATAACAATTTTTGCCAAACCACATAAACAATTGATTATTACAAATTTCCAATTTTTTTACCAATTCTTTGGTCCCCCATCGCCATGGTGGAAAATAAGTAAATTGATCGATACATAACAAATTGGAAAATTTTTAAACATATCAACTACCTTTAAAACATGTCAAGAATGAAATCAACTCCCTTTTAAACATCTTATTCGCTTCTCACAATGTCAAGTTTCACTATAAAATGGTAAAGTGTTTAGTTTTAATAGATTATTAAGCATATCATTTATGGCATATTCATTTAAAAATCATATGCAAAGCATGAAATCGGTCTACTTGATTATGAGTTTCATGTTTAGACTTATGATTTTATTATAGTCAAGATGATAAATTTTATGGACATATTGTTTTCATTTCATGAATAAAATAAAGTTTCCATTTTATTTATAAGGTGAAGGTTCTGCACTTTTTAAAAATATTATTTGACATTGGAAAAAAAAATTATTTACATTATTTAGAATAAAACCAGCACGATTCTTATTTATAAAAGTTTGAATTGAGATTTTTGTAACGCTCATATTTATTACTAATTATGTGATAAAGAATATGTGTGCCAAATGAAAGAATATCATATGCATCTTATCCTTAAAGTCTAGCTTGAAGTAGTTATCATTTATGATAATTAGTGACATATTTTAATTTAATTTATATAATCTGCAATAAGGATTTAAAAAGTTTATCAATAATCAGACGTTTCTCTAAATTAACCTCTACAAAAATGCCTATATGTTATTAATTAAATATTTTAAATAAAAATTATATTAGAACGACTCTTTCAAATAAAACTTTTTAAGTTTCCTTTATAATATTCTCTTCTCAAATCTTTAGATTTTGACTTAATCAATATAATTCATATTTCCGTCGAAGTTTTGATTTAAGAATGTCTATTAAAGATGTATTATTTGTCTACAAAGGTAAGATGCAAATTGCATTGTTATCATGATTGATGGGTTAGAATTTATTTATGATGTACTGAAACACACCTACACCTACCCATGGGGATACTTACAGTGTACATGTGCTATTTACTCTGTTCACCCGCACCCGCACCCGCACCCGCAGCTGCTTTTAGTAGTTGGATACAATTCGTTGTTGCGAAAGACAACCATGGCTTATTTCAACAAATTATAACAGTTTGTGGAGAGAGACCGGATACACGTCACTATGATCTGGCCAACCATCCCTCACGGACTTTAAGGTTAATTATGATTTGAACGACTAATCTGATGGAAGCATTCATTTTTATGAGGGTTCTGCTAATTAGTAAAATTATTTTTTAATGATATCTAGAAAAACCTCTTTTTATATTGTAATATTATTATTATTTTGATTTTCTTATTAATGTTTCTTCCAAACAATTTTCACACGTCTCCAAATTTCAGAATCTTAATGATCAAAACGAGGATATTTCTATCTTGAGGTGACCCACATTAATTTTCTTAGAATATGTAAATAATTGCAATGGAAAAGGTTTCCACGTTGTTCCCTCCGGCAACGAGACGTGACGAAGCTGACAAATAAAAAAGGTTAGGTGGGAATTCAATTTTCAGAACAGAGTACAGACCCGAAGTGGCCAAGTCGGTGGGTGGCCATCGACCCAAGATAGCAATCAAGTTTGTCGGAAGACACAGGCAATTTTGAATTGACATTTCAATCCCAATATGCAAATTTGAAATTTTTTTAGCGGAAATAGATTACCATTTGGAGGTATATCTCAAAAAGCAAGTAAGCATTTGGAGTTACTAAACTAGGATTGATTGTTAATAACCGTGGCATTACATACAATTCAATGATTATGAGTATCTGTAGCGGAATGACTCGTTTCTGTCCCTTGTGGGCCAATACGTGCACATCAATCATCATTACAAGGCAGGACGGTCGATGGGAACATTTCACACATGTTTATTTAAATGATAAGAGACTACTTTCTGCTGCTGGATAAGAATGCCAGAATGCAGAAAAAGAAGTTGGGGTTGGTAAGCATCAGAATATTCGATTGTAAAGAATAATAATAAAATGAATTAATTAAGTTGTTGGCCTTAATGAACAAACGTATTATTGTAAATCAGTCCAAATTAATTTTCCAATCAGCTTTGTAATCAATATTACTGTTCGTAGTAAATTTCAAAAATCATATCCACCCATCCTTGTATTCGCTCTGCAAAAATCAATGCTGGAAAAGTCCGTCATTAAACGGAACCGAACCAAAGATCCAATCCAATTCTATTTCGTACGACTGTCCGTTCGGTTTTGCATTGTTTTCTAAAGGTCTGATGTGACGTAACATTATTTCTCTTGGTGCGTTGGAACCATATTTGAATATGGGTGAATGCACATTAAATTTAGGTAGGTCGTAGCTATAACACCAAATCTTTTAAAAACTGACCTTAGAGATATGGAGCCGACAGCAGAATACTAATTTCAATTCTTTCAAACTCAAAATATTTCATTATCTTCATTTCTTTAGTTTCGCAAAACAAATTATTTAGTAAACATATTGAGCCATTACGTACTTTAAGCAGTAGGTCAAATATTGGTGAAGATTTTAATTTTAATAAATTCTAGGACAAAATTAAAAACTAAAAAATTTTCAATATAAAATAATAATTAATCTATACATAAAAAGGTTGATAAAATTGTTTATAATTTATTTAATAAATAGTAAAGATATAAATAAGAATGCATTAAATAAATTTTCTAATTAGACATACATGAAGAGATTATGGATTATATAACAAAATATATTAAATTAACATAATTTAAATATTTTTAAAATTTATATATTTCTTATTTACATTTATATACTTTTTAGTGTATATATGTGAAAAATTATTATAAGCTTTGAAATATGTAAAAAAAATAACATATTATAAATGCATGGCTTTACTTTCTATTATTTTGAATTATATATTTATATGAGAGATGAAAAATCTTTTTTCATCTTAATTTATGAAAAAATATGTTAAAATAATATAATAAAAATAAATAAATATTTTTATATTTTATTTATATTATTATAATTTTTGAGATAGGATTGAAATAAATTAAAAAACTATATACATAATATAATGAAGGGTTGTTTTGTGATTTTATAAAATTTAAAGACTATTTTATAATTTTAAAAAAATTATCTTAAACGATATTTGATATTAACCAATATTGTACCATACTATACTAGAACTAAATCTAGTACGATTTTTATAACATTAATGCCTTTAGTTTAGGATCTTTCCTTTTCAATTTTTTATTTTAAAATAATTTTATGTGAAAGTAATTATTCAAAGTAAATTGATCATTAATTTTTCTTTCTTATGTTAAATAAGTTAATATTCAATTTTGTAATGATATCTTATGTTTCAATGACTTCTTGAATGTTACTTTTTATGTTTGTAATGCTTATTATCTTTTTTTATAATAATGCTTATTATTTTTTAAAGCTACGTTCCATCATTTATTTTACTCATTTTAACAATGAATCCTTTTATGTTTTTATTTATTTTTTTAAATTCATATTTAAATTTTTAATTGTATTATGTTAAAAAAAATAAGAGATATTGTTAATTCTGAATGACATATAATAGGGAGAGTGAATTGTGTATGTATACTTTTTGACATATTAATGAATTAATTACTCATTTTTAATAACAACTATGACAATCATAACAATAATTAAAGAAAATAAGGAAAGGAGACAAAACAAATTTATAATGATTCAACCAAGTAATAGTCTATGTCAAGTCTCTAATTTCCTCTTGTCCATCCACTTTGTTCTTCTTTAATAGGTAAAGACAGGCCTTTTATACATCCATCTTCCTTTTGAGTAAAGAGGCACTTTTATACATCTTCCTTGTCTTTAGAACGAGCCAATAAGAAACTCTAATAATTCAAATACTCTCTTAATCGATATCTCAATCACTTAAATACAATCCAAGAAAATTCTACTTGATCATACAATGAACTAACCACTCATCTCCTTCTTACAAAGGTATATATGTAATTAAACTCTCTCATCAGCTTCCTGACTTTCTTTAATACCACAAGTACTTCGCAAACTCAATTATGGCTTTTTTTTTTACCCGAACTCATCATAAATTACTGTCAAACACATAAACTAGTTATTGCAGTGACTAGATTTCAAGTCAAATCTCATACTATCGATCAACTGCTGCTTATTTGGTTGGGGCATCAGTTGGATGAGTCCTTAGCCAAACACCAAAAACAGGTGTTGTAACTTTTAGGAAGCCAAATTAACAAGCTAGTGACTTATAGGTTGAAATATCAACTATGCTACTTGAACTAAACCCTTAGCTAGTAACTCTTATATAAACCAACTTTTAAAAACACTTTCAAACATCAAATTTCAGCACTTCAAGTTTTCTAAAAGTATGAAAATGCCTTTAATACTTTTAAAAGTTTAATGTTCTCTTGTACATTTTACACCCCTTTTAAGACCTAATTCATTTAAAATTTTCAAAAAACAGTAATAAAATGCCCCATTTTGATAAAAACTTGATTCAATTTTATTTCAATTTTTTTTAAAAGGCTAAGAGATTTTCTTCAAAGTTCATAACAAAATTTCTCTTCACCTTACTCTAAAAGATTTATGTCAGCTTATCTCTAGGTTTGAATGCAACTTCTTTTAATTATGTTAGATCTATTTATACATTGAATTTCTCAATTTCATTTACATGAAATCATACATTAATCAACATTCCAACAATATTAATTCTAGAATAATTAAGAATGCATAATTGAATCTCAATAAAACTATATCATAAATAAAATTAAGATAAAATCATTACAAGGTCAATCCTAAGGTTTATCTAATCTAGATAGCAAAAGCAACACAGCTCATAATCATAGAAAGCAAAATATAAAAACTAAAGAAAAAATATGAAATTAAGGATGATATGATTTAAATCCCTAAAATATCTAAAAACTTCATTATATTTGAATGAAATTCTACTCTTAAATGATTTCCTTGGTTGTTTCTAGTACTTTATGCCATTCTAAGATTAATCTTTATATTTCCCATATGTCTCCTCTAATTTTTCCTCTTAATTTTGCCTTATATAGCTTGAAAATTAAGGTTTTAGGAGGTACACGAGAGTTAACACAGGAGTAGTGGTGGTGGCCGTGTTAATTAGAAACATGAAACTCTTGAATTAAAAATGAATATGAGCTCAAAATGTGAACACAAGGATGTTGATGCGCATTTAACTCTTTGAAACTTTAAAGCCACTAATTTTGCATGAAACATGTAAACATAAGCGTGTTTCCATCAATACAGGTGTGTTGAAAACAACATGGGCATGTTGACATCAATATTGGCTTATTACTGCCTATATACTTTTCCAACATCTTCATAACTTAGTCAAAACATATCCAAATTGCCTCAAACTCATCCAAATTCGTTCCTTTTGCTCTAAATAAGTGAATTACAACCTAAAAATACAATATGGATAAATTACGTACCAAAAACAATAAAATAATTAAATAAACAAGTGAAATGCAACAAAAGTAAATATAAAAATATGAAAATTTAAGCACTTATAATATATAAATTTCTTTAAAACTCTCTTAAATTGTATTTGATGCTCTATATTGTTCATTTTAATCCTTTGATTATTTTACCCTTGTATTGAACTTGATATTTGACCTTTTGTTTGAATCTTTGATAAATTAACTTACTAGTATTACTAAAGATAAAAATATTTATAGTAACATGTTATATTATCATCAAAACTATATAATATAACCTTATGTGGTTCAATAATCTCTTGTTGTTTATGATGACTAACAATTTGGTGACATTAACAAAATAACATTAAATAGATTGCCTCTTTAATATGTAATTCACAATAATTTAGATTAATAAACCATTGATTTATAAGAATCAAGTTTTAATATTACCATTCTCTCTCCCCTTTTTGTCAATATTAAAAAGTGTATATAGTATATTAAGCTACAAGTATCAAAAAGGAAAGACAAATAACTTCCTTCTCTTTCCCTTTTCAAAACAGTATGATATGAGAAAGTTGAACATTTCAAGTGCTTGTCAAAGAAATAACATATTTTAAAGTTTATTTACCAATTCAAATATTAATATATAATATTTCTTCTCCTAGGAACATAAAATAGTGTTTTTTGCTCCAAAATACATATGCTAGACCAATATTGTCAAATATTATCAATATGAAAGAAAACGGTTATTTATTTTTATGTATCACCAATCGTTAACTTCTTTTTCTTACTTAATTTGACAATTGACCTTTTATATACCTTTTTTTTTTGCTCCACTCATATAAGAGCTCTTAATGATTTATTTTTTAAACTTTTTTTTAAACAAAAATTTTAAACTTAGGTATTAAAGATATCATGGTTTCTCTATATTTGATACTTGAAAAGGTGATACCAATTGATAGTATTTATTTGATGTCACTTGATATTGACCTACAAGGTAAATAAATTAGTAAGTCATAATGATAGCCTAGTATTTTGTAGCTAGTGGTTGTAACAACTAATTTTTGGCTTCAATGTCTAGCAAAAGTCCTAAAATCCTATAAATATATGTTTTCTCGTTGGCTTTTGCATCAAAAAGTATTTGGGTGTCTTTGACATACATTTCTAAGTGTTTTTCAATTATTTAATAATCATTGTCTCCTATTTGTGTAAGTGAGCGTCTTTGAAATTATGAAGTGATAAAGTGAGGAGTTTTGAGTTTTGAGTCATAAGATTTAGTTAGGGTATTATTTTATTACACTTAGTGAGTTTTCCAAGTGGGATTGAGGGCCTCTTCACCATGAAGAGATTCCTCTTTACTGAGAAAAATTGTATAAAGGTTATTGTTCATCTTGAAAGAAGAATCATAGTGGAATTCTAAGAAGAGTCTTGGGAGTGGATGTAGGTAAGATTGTTTACCGAACTACTATAAATCAATTTCATTCTCTCTTTGCTATCATCCTTAAAATTTTGTTCAATTATTTGATTGATTTATATTAAGCAATTACCTTTATTATTATTCATATTAATTGTTGTTAATTGAGTACATTAGATATAAAGTTGGTTAAATTTTTTTACAACCCAATTCACCCCTCTCTTAAGTTCCATTAGAGACTAACAAATAGTATTAAAGTAGGTCTATTAGGCTAGCATTTCTAACAAAATCATATAGTAAATATCTAATGGCGTGTTTATGAGCATTATCATCATTATTTAGCCAAAGGGGACAATTAGACAAAGTATTAATAAAACACCTTTCTTTGATAGAAATGATCACCTCTATTGGAAAACTAGGATGAGATTTTTCTTAGTAGCGAAAAGTGTTAACCTATGTGATATAGTTTTAAATGGTCCCTTTGTTCCTACAAAAAATATAGATATTAAAAGATACCCAAATTAAAGGAAGAATGGAAACCTCAAGACAAAAGATTAATATCTTTGAAGAATAGGGTTGTGCATATCCTATTTTATATGCATTATGAAGAAATGAATTCAATAGGTTCTTTATGTGTGAAACAGCTCATAAAATTTAGCACGCTATAGAAATTACACATAAGATAATAAATCAAGTAAAAGAGAGCAAAGTTAACATATTAACACAATAATATGATTGTTTTAAATGAAGCATGACGAAAGTATATATATCATGTACATTAGATTTATTGATATTATTAATGATCTTAAAGGACTTAGAAAGAACTATACTAATGTTAAAATGGTAAGAAAGTTTCTTAGGTCATTTTAAAGATATAAAAAGCTAAAGTGGCGGCTATACAAGAAGTTAGGAATCTAACAACACTACTTTTAAAGGAACTTATTTCTCTTTTTACATACAAAATAAGGATCCAAAATACATAAGAAGAGACAAAGCTTTTAAAGAAAAGGGGCTTAACATTAAAGGTCTCAAAGGAGGAATCAAGTGAAGAAGAGACATATTTAAGTGGAAGTAATAATGAAGACCTCGCCTTTATCACTACAACATCTAAAAATTATTTGAAGAGAAATAATTTCTCGAAAATAAAAGACTTCAAGGAAGCTAAAGGTGATTCAAAACATAAATTATCTAACATTATTTATTTTGAATTTAGAAAACTCGAACATATGAAGTCACAGTGCCTTCTAATCAAGGATGATGATAATTTAAAAGAAATGATAAGAAAGAGAAGAAGGCAAAATGAAAGAAGAAAGCACTTAAACCTCCACTTGGGATGACACACGTGAATCCAAAAATGAGTAAAAGGAGAGAGAGCTCACATGTGCCTTATCATTACGAATGATGATGACATAACATCTATTGTGTCTAGTTTCTATTGCTTTTAATTGCCTTCATATCTTAATTTTGATTACAGATCCTTGTGTTTTAATCTAAATGTGAGATAAATTGAGTGAAAATGGTGTAAATATTGCATGAATTTTAATTGAATTATTTTGTGAATTTTGCATGAAGGTAGAAGGGAAAGTCATTTAAATTTTGTATAAAAAGAGAAGTAAATTAAAAAGAAGAAAAATGGTGACAAGTGTCACCACCTCACGGTGGTAACTTAGCAAGTCACCACCATGACTAACATCATGATGTTAGTAACGATGGTGATTGGTCGTGACTTAACTTGTCACCACCATGACAAGTGCTCTCACGGGGTGACTTAACTTGTCATCCCTGTGACCCATTGTTTCCTTTAATTCATCAACTTATCACGTGTTATGTGCAAAGGTGATGGCTCGAAACCTTAAACTTAGAGTCATACTACAAATAGGAAGGGAATAAAAGGTGGTAGCTAATCAATCTTCATTCTCCATTCTTCACTCAACACACACTCGAGGCAAATGGAGAGAAAGAAGTCAGAGAAGAGAGAAAGGAAATAGAGACCAATCGACTAAGGGGAAGAAGAGAGAAACATAGCAAAGAGAGAAAGGCAGCGCACATCTGGGTGAGCACAAGCTAAAGTAGAAGGCAAGAGCTAATGCAGGAAGCTTGAGAGAGGCAGGATACCACCGTCTTTACACTCACCTGATCCTTATTTACTCATTTTGTTCATCTGTTGCTTTGTTTCTTGTTGATACTGAACTTGTTACTTTCATAGCTTAGTCGACTGTTATTTGTTATGTTTTCATAGTTCATTCGATTATTTACTTAGTTTACTGCTTAAATACTTCACTTATAAAGATGGGATTGAAGTGTCTAATGATGATGAATCTTGTGATATCTGTGATGGGCTGATCTCTTTTCTTGAGAATTAATGTAGCTATTTTGGTCGACTATGTATGATTGAGTTACGAGTTTGTTGTCTTATTTATTGTTGTGATTTTTGAGCTAAATGGATGTAATAGCATGACCAAACTTTACATCATTTTAGTATTAAATGAAGGATCGAGAGAAGAAGTTTAGTATGGAATAAGAAACCATGAATGCTTAGGTTAAGAACTAGAAATTTATTAACGTAAATAGTAATTAGTTGTCGAGTTTTCATAATTAATTTGGATAATAACTTCTTGAATACGAAAGTTAGATTAATTCGTTATTCGAGTTGATTTAGAACCTAACCGTTAATTTTAGTAAGACAACTATCGAATCATTTCCTTTAATCATGCATAGGAGATTAAATTAGTAAAATTAATTCTTAAGAGTCTTCCATTTCAATTAATCTATTCATCTTTGCTTCAAGTTAATTTCGTTTACTTTTCAATCTATTTTGTGATTTTCTTTGAAGCCTTCACCCAACAAATCAGGATAAAGTGTTTAGGATATCATATATTTTTATTTTTTCTTTTGTTCAAGGTTAATTTAAGTGGATCAATTTCACTTCCGTGGGAGTTGACCCTGGGTAATCATTATAATTACCTGATACACTTGCGAGTAAGATAACCTAGGTGTTTTTAAAACTTATTTAGTCACCAACAAGTTTTTGACACCGTTTTCGGGGAGGTATTTGGTGTTAAAACTTGAATTAATTTTGATTGTTTTTGTTTACTAATTAATTATGTTTGTGTTTGTTTGATCATGCATGCATGTTTTATTGTGTTGTTTCAGTGATTTGTTTATTTAGTTTTTGTTATTAATTAATTGTGTTATATGTGATTGTTTAACTTTTTTATTAATTTAGTACTACTTTTAGTTAATCTCTGCAAGGTAAGAGATCCCTAGATAGTGAACTCAATTGGTTTATGTTAGGAAGAAGATCTCTAGATAGTGAACTCGTCCCTTTAGTTGATAATAGACATCATATAAGAAGATTTCAAGGGGACTTTGAAGACGATCATGAGGAACCCAAGTGCGAAGATCAAGTAAATAACCGAAAGATGGGTGAAAGGCACTTAGTTATGAAGGAGTATGTCAGGCTAGTAATTAGTACTGCTACATTGTGCATACGTTTGGTAGAGGTAGCTAGGAACTATAAATTAAAAAGCATCCACTACAACATGCTGCTATCTTTCTATGGGGTTCCCAATAAAAACTTTAAACTTCATTCGGGAATTCTATACTACCCTTCAAACCTTTCCTTTGGATGGCTTAGACGAGGATCAACTCAGAACGAGATGTTTCCTATATACGTTGAAGGATTGGGTCAAGGCTTGGCTGATAACCCTTCCACCCAGTTTATTGACTACATGGGAGAAAGTGTAAAACAAACTCATGCCCATTAAAAGATTTCTGAGTTGCAGACAACATAGCAACCTTCAGTCAGATGGAAGGAGAGCCATGTCATGAGGCGTAGGAATGTTTCAAACTCTTGCTCATACAATGTCCACACCATAATTTTCCTCTCTATAAGTCAGTTCTTTTGTGATGGATTGACACAACAATGTTAGTACACGGTTGACAATGCAGTAGGAGGAACTGTGGGAGAAAAGATGGCCGAAGAAACGTACGAAATCTTCAAAATGTTAGGGGCCAATTCCCAACAAAAGAGCACTAGGGGAAGAAGAGCTAGAGTTTATTAAGTGAGCTCGAATCAAGAATTGGCTACGCAGTTAGCTGAATTAACAAGACATGTAAAAATGCTAACTATAAGACTACCTCAAAATGTTCCAAATCAAGAGATGTATGGTATTTGTGGAACTTGTGATCATGAAGCTAATGTTTGTTCATATGCTTGCAAACCTTTTGCAGATGGTGAGAAACAAGTAAACTCACTCAACAATTTTCAACCAAATGAACGAAATGATCCATACTCAAATACCTACAGTCCTGATTGGAGAAACCACCCTAATTTTTTTATAAAAGACTAACAATCCACCAATGTAACCCCAACCACACTACTAAATTTTTCAGAGGACAAATTATTACCAAGAGCAATCCTCAAATCAAAACCCCCTAAGCAAGCCTTCTTTGGAGGAAACCCTTAATGCTTTTATTCAAGTTACAACCCAAAATCAAGAAATGAACAATAAGAGATTTGATTTTTTGGAGGCATTTGTAAAGAAGATTGAGATCCAAGCAGGACAACTAGTTGCTGAAATGCATAACAATCAAATAGGAAAGTTGTCGAGTCAGCTTAAGCAAGCCCAAGCAATCACTATTATGAGAAGTTGAAGGGTGATTGATAATCATGTTGATTTTGAGATTCTTTCTAATCTGTCTGATGTTGCTAATCAAGAGGAGGAGAGCATCCCCAAAGAAAAAGATGAGCAAAAAGAGGTGAGCAATGAGTACGATTCTTCTGGTCACATTCAAAGGGCAACAAGCTTAAGAAAGACACCAAAGAAAGTGAAGGACAAAAACTATATAAAGTAATGAATCCTTATAAGCCACCAATTCCATATCCAAGTCGCCTTAAGGAATTCAAATAAGATGAGCAATTTTCGTACTTATATAACATCCTTTCTAAGGTTAACATTAATCTACTCTTGTTGTATGTGATTGGGAACATTCCTTCTTATTTGAAGTTCTTACGGAACTAAGCACCAAAAAATGAAAATTTAAGCCTAACGAGAAGGTGATAGTTTCAGAAGTAGCAAGTGTTGTTCTTCAGCATCAATTACCCCTAAAATTGAAAGATCTAGGGAGCTTTATCATTAAAATATCAATGGGAAATGGTGATGAGGTTAAGGGCATGCTTGACCTTAAAGCGAGTATAAAACTTATGCCTCACTTTATTTATGAGAAGTTGGATCTAGGACAATTAAAACCTACCAATATGTGATTACAATTAGCTGATAGGTCAATCTGTTACCTGAAAGGAATAATAGAAGATGTTTTAGTGAATGTTAGAGTATTGATTGTCCCTATAGACTTTTTGGTCTAGACCTAAGGAAGGTTAAACAGCAAAGGAAGGAGCACACCATACTCTGAGGGAGGCATTTTATGGCTATTACCAACACCATGATTGATGTAAAGAACGGGAACTGAGTATGTTTGTTTTGGGAGAAACGGTAGAATTTTCAATCTTTAATGCTAAACATACTCTTACTACTACTGTTTATGAAGAATGCTCCCATTTTGATCATTTTAATCCTGCAGATTTTGATTTTTCCTTACAGGAAGAAGAAGAAAAGAAATTAGACTTGGTTAAAGAGAGTGATGAATGCTGCCAACTGCTAGTGCTTGAGGAAGTGTTTGGAAAATTCGTGGAGACAAAGTCAAACAGAAAGGAGAAAATGTTGGAATTAATCACTTTGAGTGACCCACCTTGAGCATAACCATTAAGGAGTTTAGCTACAAGACATTAGAGAAGTAACCCATTGAATTTCTATTTGTTTTTCAATTATCTGTTTGTTATTATTTTTCTTAGTGAACCTTAACTTAGTTTTTTTTTTTGTGCGTAGGCTTACTCTTCCATCTCTTCTATTTGTTTTTCTTGTAGATGTTCTTCATTCCTCGATGCAGTACACCATCTTATACACTAGATCAATGTAGTGATCAACCCCACATTTGTATCGTATTTCTATCCTTTTCTTTGTTGCTTGTCAGTTTAATATTTTTTAGTTTTTAATGCTTGTCCTTGTTCGTGTTAATTTTTATCTTTTGTCTTAGACCCCTCTTTTACTTTTTTGCATCACATTAGGAATTGTGTGATATTTAAATGGGGTTATTATTAAAAAATGTGTTTGTTATGTGTTTTTTTTTCCATTTAATAGTTAGAGATGCATGATTATGAAATGAACTCGATCGGGATCAGAAATGCATAATATGAGTGAATAAGTATACTTGTATGCTTAGACTAATTGACTTGGATTTCAATTAAAAGGAAATTAGCTTGTTGTGATAGATGAATGTCACTTTTCTTTGGCAAGGATTTGAGCCTTTTTGAACTATTAAACCCCAAATTCAAGTATTCTTTATTAAGAGTGTTCTTTCATGATTTAGAAACTCTAGAACTTGCTTATAAATACTAGTTGAGATCACATAATCCTATGCGAACATTGAAATGACGAAGGCAATTAAGATTTACTCCTTTTGCTTAAAAAACCACCATGATGTTATATTTATTGAACCTCCTTTAAGCTTAACATGAAACCTTTTATTTCTTTAAACCCAAAATATGAGCCTTGACCTTAATTATTTATCCTCTTCGTTGTACCTACCATAAATAAAGCATTTGAATGTGTATGATTGGGTTTAAGGAATAATTGTTTGAACAAGTATGGGAGAATCATAACATATAATTGGCTTTTGAGTTAGGAATGGGTAGGGTTATAATAATTTGTATCTCTCCTTTACATTGTTCCCTTCTAAACTTGATCTTGTTCTTAATAAATAAATGAAAATATAGTAAAAATAAATAAAAAAGAAAAAATCAAGAAGAAAAACAGAAATACAAGAAAATGAAATAGAAAAGAAAAGGAGGGAAGACAAGATGACCAGAAAATGAAAAGAAGAGGAGAGAAGTAAAAATAGGAAGTGTTAATTTTGTTACTTAAGAGGAAAGAATTGAGTGTTTTATGGTTCAATGTTTTGTATTATTTTAAATGCTCAATTTGTGTTGTGGTTTTAAACTGCAATTTTTTCTTTTTTCTACCTTTAGCCTGACCCTATTACAATCAAAATAAAGACCTTCATATTGATGTTTATGTTTGATATGAGTGGTGGAGATTGAATTGGTAAGTAAGCTTATGGTAGATGCCTTACATAAAATAAATGACGAGTAAATACATATCTTACTTTTGACTGCTTGAGAGAATAGATAGTGGAGTAAGTATCTATCAAACTTGTTGATGGTTCTTTGAATTTAAGTGCTTGTTCATTTTGGTTAAATACGCGAAGAATAGCTTGTTCATTGAAATGATCATTGATATCACTCACTATTATTTGAGAAAATTATTGTTTCCATTGTTTGTTCTTTTTGTAGCCTAGTGTTCTTTAATGTGCTTGAGGACAAGCATAGTTTAAATGTGAGGAAATTGTTGTGTCTAGTTTCTATTGCTTATAATTGCCTTCATATCTTGAATTTGGTTACAAATCCTTATGTTTTGATCTAAATGTGAGATAAATTGAGTGGAAATGGAGTAAAAATATTGCATGAATGTTAATTAGATTATTTTGTAAATTTTGCATGAAGGTTAAAGGGAAAGTCACATAAATTTTGCATGAAAAGAGAAATAAAATATAAAAAAGAAGAAAAAAAAGTTCTAACAAGTGTCACCACCGTGACAAGTGCCTTAACGGGGTGACTTAACTTGTCACCCCCTTGACCCATTGTTTCCTTTAATTCATTAACTTATTAAGTGTCATATGTAGGGGTGATGGCTCGAAACCCTAAACTTAGAGTCATACTACAAATAGAAAAGGAATAAAGGGTGGCGACTAATCAATCTTCATTATTCATTCTTTACTCAACAAACACCCACGGCAAATGGAGAGAAAAAGTTGGAGAAGAGAGAAAGGAAACAGAGATCAATAGAATAGAGAAATATAGCGGAGAGGGGAGGCAGTGCAAGCATCTGGGTGAGCACAAGCTGAAGTAGAAGGTGAGAACTAATGCGGGAAGTTGGAGAGGGGCAGGTGACCACCACCTTCATACTCACTCGATCCTTGTTTGCTTATTCTGTTTATTTATTGCTCTGTTTCTTGTTGTTACTAAACTTGCTACTTTCATAGCCTAGCCAACTGTTATTTGTTATATTTTCATAGTTCATTCGATTATTTACTTTGTTTACTGCTTAAATATTTCACTTATACTAATAAAGATGGGATTGAAATATTTAATGATGATAAATTTTATGATATCTGTGATGGGTTGATCTCTTTTTTTGATAATTAATGTAGCTATTTTGGCCTACTATGCATGATTGAGTTACAGTTTTGTTGTCTTATTTATTGCTGTGGTTGTCTACCCTCTCTATATCACTTGTAAAATTCTCTTAATTCATTTATGCAGGTACCCTAGAGGTTGAGTATATGTACAATTATAGTAGTTGCGATGAACAAATTTCAAAAACAATTAAAGAAATGTTACAAGAAAAAGATCAAAATTTATACTAAAGTACAAATTTATGATTAGTTTATGTCTTATGCATTGCTCATATTATAAAATTGAAAGTAATAGTAAATTTTGAAAATTTGAACAAAAAGTTACCATATTTCTTTAATTCTGCAGAAGATCAGATCCTACTCAATTTTCTAATATATTTCAATAAAAAAGATGATAATAAAAGAAGTATGAGACCCTGCCAAGAGAAAGAACGCATTGCACACAGCTTCTTCATGGATTAATTTCCTAGATTACGAAACTTAAAAGAAAATTTTAATTAATGAATAATTAATGCCACAAAAAGGAACTGGGTTTAACATGTGAAAAAACAGAATCCCAGTTAGAACAGCCAACCGGACAAAGGATCTAACCTTCGGAATCGCATGACATATCAACTACATTTACCATTCCACGATTACATTTAAGCATGTTTTTTTAAGAAGAATACTCCAAGTCCAACCCAACCTCTGACCCATATTTCGTACCTAGTCTGAGAGAGTGCTTTTATCGTAATGCGGGCTTGGACATATTACAGATAACGTACGTTAGCCAGAGAAAAACGACAAGTGCATGCATGACTAAAGATAAAGGTTCATTGCCCCACCGTCCTGAGTGGATCTCATCCAAAGGACCAGCTAGGCGCGTTGTATCTGTGTTAGTTAGCTTCGACTTGTTTTTCCTTTTTAGCAAAAAAAAAACAAAGAAGATAAAGGTTGATCTCCTTTCGGGGCTTTGCGTGTCCTGGGCATTAATGACTAATTTGACAAAAAAGGATTCACTTTACTCTGACACATGAGCCGTACATCATGTGCAAATCATGTCATACTGTTTTTGTAAATTAGAGAGCACTAATGCTTTAATTAAGTTGAGATGACTTTAAAATATATAATTGCATTCATATTTTACTTTCATGTTTAAGTTTGTTCTTTGAATTTGAAAGTTAAGTTACTATTTTTGTTGCTTATCGATGATAATCACAATTATAAATAATAAAAATATGTAAATAAAATATTACTGCTATTTCTTTTATTATTAATGCCTATTTAGTTTAACTTTTAGATGGTGAGTAAACACTTTTTCCTACCATAAAAACTTTTTTTTAAAAAAAATAATTGTTTGCTGTAAAATAAAAAAGTATTTTTTTAATATATAGAGTTTGTTTGACAGTTAAAATACAACTTTTTAAGAAGCTCAAATTTGGAGCTTCTAAAAAAATAATTTTTTAGGTAAAATTTTCAAATCAATTAATGAGCATATTTTTTAATCCCTTTTGCTCTTATGTTTTACATATAATTTTTACAATACCTACAAACTCATCTTTACAATTTTTAGACTTTATATAATATTATTTGACTTTTTATATATTTTAATATTAATTTTAATATTAATTTTACTTATAATATAATCCATATAAAAGATTTAGTTAGTTATATTTTCATTTATGTTTGATATAGTTTAAAATTATATAATAATTAATATATTACGTTTTGCTTATTGTTTAATATACTTCAAATAACATTTATGTATATAAATAATTTTTATTACAAAATAAAATATAGTTAAAATTAGTAAAAATATTTTTAATTTTTATGTTACCAAACGGTCTATTGTATGAAGTTATTTCAAAAAAGTCATCTTTTAATTGACAGTCAAACAGTCAATTGATTTCTTAAAAAAGCTCTTCTAACAAAAACTCTATTGACAAAAACTCTATTAACACAAGTCCATCTAAACAGGCACTTAATATTATTACTATTATTACTAATACTTTTATTCCGCCGCTGCATCAACAACTACTAATAGTACTATTATTATTATTATTATTATTATTATTATTATTATTATTATTAACTTATTTAGTTCCCTCTATCTCTTTCTTTCTCTCTCTAGCAATCTCTCTATCTCTCTGGACAAGGTCATTCTTAATATTTTATAGGTTATAGGCGAAGTAAAAAAAAAAGATTCTAATAAATTGGTAATATACAAACATATAAATTTTAAAAGTATATTTTTGTTTATTAAAATTTAATATACATACATAAGTGACTCAAGTTATAAGTTCGCGTATTCAACAAATTATTAAATGATCAAAACATTAGCTAATACTATCTTACAAATATTAGTAACAATAAAATCACTAAAAATAGTAGAAGTAACAGCAAAATATCAATAATAGCAATCAAACAGCAATATTAGACTGCAAAATATTAAAAGAATTGTACTAATAAATACACAAATGATCGTAATTTATGGAAAAATCTCGTACATTTCTAAATGCAAAATTATTAATAATATTATCAAGATCACTGTTGTCTAACTTATCTTTTTTGATACATAAATTAACTAAATCATTTAACATTTCTTGTGATATTGATAATCTCAGATAGGTTTTTAATAATTTTAATTTTGGAAAACTTCTCTCAACGGATACTATAGTCATAAGTATAATAAAAATTACAGTTACTAAAATTATTTATTAATGTTTAATTATTTATATTTTTATAAATAATAAATAATTTAAAATTTGAAAAAAGAAGAAACTCATAAGTTCTAAGGGATAAAACTTAGAAGTTAGAATCGTAAAATCTTTTGCTTCAAAATTTAAGTTAGAGTATCTTAGATTCATATATTGATTGACATTTAAAAAATTAAAGTATAAGATGCTTCAAATGAATTTATAAGTATACGAAACTATAAGTTAAGGTCAGTTTTGGAAGTTAAAAAGATTACGTAGATATACGAGAATTATTTCAACCCAAAATTATCTCTTTCCCTTTCTATAACCATTAAATAACATTTAATAGCCCTTAGCAACTAAATGTGAGAATGCAACTAATTTCTAAGATGAGAGGGACAATGGACCCCTAATGGAGTGAGCCTTGGCCCTTGGATAAGTGCTTTAGTCAATATTTTGAGTTCCGTTTTGTACTGGCTCAAAATTAGTATGAAAATTTGAATTTTGATATTGGTTTTAAATACTGGTCGGTATAGGTCGATTTCGGCTTTACCGGTCGGTACCGCAAATTTTAAAAATTTAGGAGACTTTTTGTAAAATTTTCAAAATCTCCCTCCCTCCCTCTTATATCTTCTTCCCCTCTTTTTTTCAAAGTTTTTAAAATAATAATAAATATTTTATTGTTAATAATAATAATAATAAATTAAATAAAACTTAAAAATAAAATATTTTTACTAATAAATTTATTACTAATAAATTATTTTTATTTAAATTT
>JANSVA010000002.1:37572636-37594883 GCA_025504915.1 Erythroxylum reticulatum | reverse complement strand
CACATAGTTCAACTTTCCGAGGTTCAACTAAGGGAGGATTTGACATATGAGGAGCAACCAGTGGAGATTTTAGATTCAAAGGAAAAGGGATGTACAATCATATGAATGTATAAAATAAATATGTATGTTACTATTAATTATGCATGATGTGCATTTTCCTAATTTGTCATAATTTTACATAATTCACAATTATAGCCCTAAAATGGATAACGAGATGTTACATCTTTTGAATGAGGTTTTGTTAATATTGAAAGGAGGTAAGAGGAGCAAGAGGAGAGACTTCCTTGAACAAGCTTTCAAGCAAGGAGATTTAAGGTGGGTTACGGTTTTATAATTAAATAATAAGCCATTTTTAATGTTTCTTTTAAGAAAATGGAAACAAATGGTTTCAACTACTTCAAAAGAACGTGTATTTATTACTTTTTGAATGTTTTGAGAAGGTGCTGCATGTTTTGCATATAAATTTTGTTTGACATATGAAAATGATTTTTGAAAAGATATCAAGCTTAAAAAATGAAGTTTTCAAAATGTGCCTTTTTTGGCAATATGTTTTACAGTTATGAAAAGATTAGGCATGATAAGCCTTTTCAAATTATAATTGCAAGAATAAGGGAATACATTTGTATCTTATGAACTTTTTCTCTTTAATGTGACTCTGAAATCTAATTATGATTTTCTGATGATTAGTTTTAACCTGTCAAGTCTTAGTTGTGGGTAAATAGGCATGTCTAGAAGAGTCTACCACTGCTTCTATTTTGAGACATTATGGTGTCTTCTTTCTTACAGACTTAAGTCCCTTCTCTTATTGCCTCTTTTGTAGACACCAATCATAGGTATCTTCTGTTTTGTTCTTGTTACCCATTTCTGAAGAAATTAGTAAGCAATTATGTATATGTTTTGATATTTGTTTTGTTCTGATGCAAACTCATATTTGGAATAATCTCTTAATATCATGTTCAAATATTGTTATGTGATACTTCATGACTTTTATTTTATAATGAAATTTCCATCACTTAATTGTCATGAACCATTTACATGTGATTGTTAGGCGACTACTGTGAGTAGTTGCCAGCTTGCTTCATTATTCCCTACTAAGCTATATGCTTACCATGGTAGTTTTTCCTCCATGTAGGTCATGATAAACAGGGTTAAGGTTGGGACAACCACAATGGCCAAAGAAAGGCGTGTAACTTTTTGGAAGATCTTATATTTAAACGGTGTTTTGTATTTATAAATATTAAGTAAGAATTTTGTAGTATGCATGAATGACCTGTGCTAACTATAACTTATAATGAGATTTTTTATATGTAGATGTTATATGTATAATTTGTGACTTGCATAAACCATAATGAAATACGAGGTGATATGTGTTTGCCTTATCTCTGGAAATTATTGATTTGTCTAGGTCTGTTTTGAGTGCATTCATATATCCTCCTAGAGGATATTAGGGTGTCACAATTAATATTATTAATATTGTCATAGTAATCATTATTATGATTTTCCTACATATTATTATTAATATTATTAGTATTCTTACTATTATTTTCTTACTTATTACTATTATTATCATCATTTTTATTGATTTATTTATTATTATTATTATTAATCTCCAACTTATTATTATTATTATTATTCATTTATTTTTATTTTATTCTTATTTCTTATGGGTCATTCAAAAACAACTTCTCTATTAGTTACCCTCGTGTTAAGCAAATTTTTACTAGGTTATTGTTGTTGTTTCACTTGATTGGTGCCCTATATGTGATTTCAAGTATACGTCATATAATAAAGGTAATTATTTCTATCAAACAATGGATATTTATATGTGGTTTTTACTTATTTTGCTAAAAAGTGAATGAAATCGTGCCATAGAGATCTTTTCTAAAATTTTGCTAGAAATTTATATATAATGAATGAAATCCTCTTTGATACTAATGGTTGGTCCTTATATTGCAAACAATAAGAGGATGAATTGTGTATTCACTTTCTGCCTATTTTTAAATTAATGAATAAATTATATATTCTAATAAATGATTATGAAAATTCATAATGATATTCATAAAGTAATCATAATAATAAATAAGAGAGTAGGGTTAAAGAGACGAAATTGATTTATAGTGGTTCAACCAAACAAATAAGAGAGGTGAAACCAATTTATAGTGGCTTAGGAAAACAACTCTTAACCTACGTTCAATCCTCAAAATTAAACAATTGAGAATTAATTATCTTCTTTCTTCAATAATTGAATAACAACCCTCCATACAACATCTTTGTTATGGGTGAAGGTGAACACTCTTACAATTATCATGCTTTGCTATTGGTGAAGAATAACCATTTACAAATCTTATTTAAAGTAGAGTAACCCATTCAAAGTATCTCCTAATCAATTTCTCCATTTATAATAAGTATATAACTCAAAAGCTCATTTTGCTCACACTAATGAATAGTCACTTAATATATGTTAATTAATGCATATATCTACTCTGTAGCATCTTAAGGCTCTTAATAACTCTCTAGTGTGCCTAACCAAATTCCTACAACTCAGATATATTTTATTCATACTGAAAAAACCTAAAAAAGTTAGAAAAAATAACTATTATTATAATAAATAGTAACAATGATATTGGTGGACTAATTGATACGTTAGTGCAACAATGTGTTACATTAGTAGACCAATAAGTCATCAAATAAGAAAAAAACTTATGATACATAATTTTTTCACTTCTTTTGATATATTGGTCAACCAAGTTAGACATTGATCAACCAATGTGTGAATAATCTATGAACTATTTAATTTGTTAGCTTAACATGTGGGTGGTTCATACTAAAATTAGGAATTTATTACCTATATCATCAAAGTTTATGTTAAGATAATTATTAACTGAATAGCAGTACAAAATTTAAAATCCCAAAGCTATTACATCATTGTGATCCTGATAAATTTATTTGAAAAAGAATGAAAACTCTTGAGACTTTAACATTCAACTAAGTGGTATCCAACGGAACTTTAAGAGACTAAGGCACTATAAAGTTTGTGGGATGTCCTTTAAAGATACAAATGGTGTAAAGCCTAATTTCATATTAAAGTGAAATTATAAGATCATTTGGTTCCAAAAATATGGATGGGATAGAAAAGCTTGAGTGTCTTCACAACAACAAGGCAAAGAACAAAACGTCTAAAGAGTTTTGATCAAATTTATTTGCATTTCAAGAAGTTGGGTTCTCAGCAAGCTGAGATGGGAATATGGAAAAGATGTGACCACCAACCCAGATAAGAATACTGAGATCACATTTGACAACTTTGTGGTTTATTAAAAAATTTGGAAGTAACAATTTAAAACTTTGATAAGAAGGAGAGCAAAACCTTAAAGTTATGAAAAGTGATAACTAACTAGTAGATGTGTTTTGAGAATAACATATGCAACTACTTGATGACAGATGAAGTAAGTTGAGTTAATAATATTTTTTTGAAAAGGTAAAAACTAACTGAGTTGATGTGGCCCTAATGCCAACATGGTTATAATATAAAATAGTTCTAACAAATACACTGACCATGTACATCTACTCACCTCCAACCTAGAGATTACCAATAGAAAATATTTTCCATATTACCCATTCTAGACTCTGTAATTTATAGTTAGGTACATTTAACCACCTTGAAGCAATAAGAATCTATAGAGCTCCACTACCGGGGATTATCCTCTGGCCACTGAGTGGATAGATTCTTTCTTAAGGATTACCTATTTAGACATTCGTTTAAACTAGCTTGCTCATTTTCTCCTTCCTTTTTCTTACCAAATATCACTTTATATGTAAGGTTATAACTTATAGATTATCGTAGCTTGTGTGTTACATATTTGTTATAGATTATCGTAGCTTGTGTGTTACATGTTATAGATTGCACTGGGACCCTCTATAAATGTATTTAGAGCTATCAAGAATTACCATCTTCACTAACTCGATGTTCCTACTTGTAAATGTTTCCTCCCATAAAAACTATAAGACTTTCTTTTTGTATATAGTTTATAGATGTTTGATTTTAGTGTTAGTTTATGCCTTACAACCAATTGGTTGGTTTTAGTTTAGTGACAAAATAGTTTAAAGGCATTCTTTATCTTATATATATTTAGATGTATGTAATAAAATCTATAGAATAATCATACATTGTAAATAAATTTATAATGAGATTATAATTAAGAGATTCATATTTATTGTATTTATTTGTTATCAATAAATTGTTCCTAGTTATTATTATATTAAGATTGGAAATTAATAAAGTGTAAAAAGACTAGAATACATTATGTTTTTTTGGTATGAAGGAAGTAGTTAATCTCATAGAATGAAGTATTGCAATTCTTAAACAAATGTGTGGGCGATTGTTAGAAAACAAGTTCACTGAATTGACCCTATATGAGAATTTCCTTTCGATATTACTTGTATATCTATGAAAAATCTCATTGTCATGATTGGTATAAGTGATGCTTTAACTTGAGATATCTAAAGTTATCATATATAGGGTTTGCTATGTTTCGATACTACTTATAACCTATTATAGTTAATGGTAACTCAATTGGTAGTCATTGAATATAGTATGAGCTATACGGAGTTAATTGAGTGATTAATATATGATTTATAACCCTAAAGTGATTAGGGATAATGTTCTGCTGTTCTCGATTAGTATTGATTCAGGAAATCCTTGCCAAAGAGGAATGACACTTGGAAAATAGTTTTCAAATGTCATTAATTGAATCAATTACTAATGATGAAGAACCAACATAATTAGATTCAAATAGAGTAGACATTAATTTCATGATCTATGTCTAATCAAAATATTATATGATGAAAAAATTGAATTAAACTGGAAAATCACAAATGAAATGATTAGTTAAAACTACTTTGACATTCATAAATATTTGGGTGTTAGTGATGCATTGCTAAATGTCAATCTTGAGCTATGAATATAAATTGTTTTATTAGATAATTAAGATAAATTAAAATAGTTTAATTTATCTAATCTGAAAATGTAGTTTAGGATTATAATTTATATCTATTGCTAACATACTTAAGATCCTAATGAGTCACACATAGCCAATGGGCTAAAGAGAGAAGTGTTTTATTCAAGTTGGACTTGATTGTTAAGTTTGAAAAACTTTATAATCAAATATAAAATTTTTAGTAAGTAAGCATCAATATGAGATTTGGAATCTTATTTAAGCATAATTGGTATTTATTTAGAAATAATTATAATTCTAATTAATTTTAAGTAAGTTATTAAAATATCCAAAACCTATTATAAATAGGCTTAAGCTCTAAAGAGCTAGCACTCCTTGCCTAACCCTCTCTGTAATAGTTACATAGTTCTCTCAATACTTTCTATGGATATTGTTGGAGGTCAGACACTTGTTAGGCTACAATGTTTAAGATGAGCCAAATTTAGAAATGGTTCGAGAGAAACTACTAAAAATTGATTAAGCTTCGAAATAAGGTATGAATTATGATTATTTTTTATTATGATTTATGTGATAATCATTTTATAAAATTTTAGTGATCTTAGCTTTTGAAAAACCAAATACAACAAAATTTCATAATTATTCTGCTGCATGCAAGATCATATCCCATCCTGATTTTCCAATTGTGGTATTAGAGCGAACTTAATTATATAATTTGATTGGTTTTTATTATTATTTATCATAATTTTGGAATTGAAATTAAAACTCTAAAATTTAGATTTTCATATGATTAATTTTGATATGAAAATTTTAAGAATTGAATAGCAAAAGATTTGCATCTTAAATATAAATATTAATATATAAAAAGTTCATATTACAAACCCAAACATATGAAAAGTTGAACATAGAAATCTTTAAACACTATAATTTAATTTATAATTGAATTTAAATTCTTTAATTGATAAACAATATATGAAAAAGTTTCACTGAGCATTAGACATCTATAAATAATAATAAACTAGGAATTTATGAACAACAAAATACGTTGGTTTGTGTCTGCTTGAAAACATGTTGGTTTATGGCTAATAGAAAACTTTTTATAGCTAATTCTATGACTAATGACATTGAAAGTTATCTGCGGCTGAAACACTAGTCATTTTTATTATTTTTGGTTGATATGTTTGTGGACATTGGCTGTTGGCTTGGAATAAGACGACTGGCCAACAGTTGGTCTTTGATAAGATGCGTGCATAAAGCTCAATGATATTGGACTTTGCAGCTTTGGCTTCCTATAGATGCTAGCTTAGAGGTTACTGCCTTCTTTTTTGGCAATGTAGGAGGTTGGATTTGCTGGTAGTGGATTGGAAATAGACATCACTAGTGCATCTAGCTGGTGGTAGGTGCAGATTGCTGAAGGTGTGATGGCCAGTGAAGATGTGATGAGTTATAAAATAAAACGCACTCGGACCCTGACTGCAAGCGTAGGGGTTATTATAGTACGGTTATTGTTCCCACGAGCATTTATAATAAGCATCAATCAATTCTTTCTAGATTTTTAAAGTTAATAATAAGAAGATTTGGAAATTAAAAGGGATATAAATAAATCAATTATGTTTAAACTTTCAGGAATAAAGATAAATTTTTAAGAAGAGGAATTGCTTTCACAAATTCACAAGATTAAAGTTCCAAACATTGTTATCAACTCTTACTAAAGTATATCTGAGTCTTATTATTCTACTACCCCAAGTTTCTTTAGAAATAATTCTTCTTGCTCAAGTTTGAATTACCTACTCTGTTTTATCATAATGCAAATTTATCAATTCATATATAAATAAAACAAAGATGAACTGCATAACCTTTGAGGAATAACACTTAAACACTAATCTCTTAGCATGCAAGTTGTATTTGTATGACTTTAAAGAAGAACTCAACTCTCATTGAGATCAAATAATAACTATTCATAAGAACAACAAACCATACATAACAGAAGTTTAGAAAACAAGATTCACCCTAGAGGGTGAAACAATCTTTGAAATAAGGAAATTAGAAAACACACATTATAAGAAAACTGAAAATAAACTAAAAAGATTAAAACAAATATTCTTACAAGCTTCACAGAGCTCCTACTTCCTCTTACTCATTCTTCCTCCTTCTCCTTTGTTCGAGCCTTTCTTCCTCTTTTTATACTTCTCCTCCTTGGGAAAGGAATTCATTAATTTTCTCTTGACTCTCCACCTCCAATGGATCATAATAGCTCCTCCCCGCGTTCTTGCACATTGTAGACTTCTAACCATCCACCATTCATTTAAAAACTTGATGAAATTATGGAAGTACCCTGGAAGTTATAAAGTGCGATCACACCATGACCCTCACGATCGCACTAGTGTGCAAATAGCTAAAAATATCGAGTACGATCGCACCAGATACTCTCGCGATCGCACCAGTGTGATGTTGTTATTCCATTAAATCCACAGCTTCAGTCGTGCTCACACCATTATTCCTCACGATCGCACCAGACACCTCTATCCTTGTTTCTTTCACCAACTTTTCTCATGTCGCTCCCCTGTCCCTTCACACTTAACAAAACATCAAAGCTTCCCAAAAACTAAACTAAACTACTAAACCAAGAACTAAAAGTACCAAAAATATATATAAAAACATTAACACTCAACAAGTAAATAAACTCACATCAAGATGAACTAGTGGAGGCGTCAACAAAAGAAGCAGCTCATTATGGTTTTATCTGGAGAAGAACACTGCCAGTGACAGTCCTTTGAGTGGCAACATATCTCTCATTTTGTGGATTTATAGGGTTTCTGAAAGGAAGAAGATGGGTTATTTAAAAACAAACGTAAAATTATTCTAAG
This sequence comes from Erythroxylum reticulatum, assembly GCA_025504915.1. Classification (NCBI taxonomy): domain Eukaryota; kingdom Viridiplantae; phylum Streptophyta; class Magnoliopsida; order Malpighiales; family Erythroxylaceae; genus Erythroxylum; species Erythroxylum reticulatum. The sequence goes on along the minus strand of JANSVA010000002.1, from coordinate 37,587,067 downwards.
ATTGGAACAGTAAATGTTTGGAAATAAGGCTAGGGTTCTTTTATGTTAAGAATAAGGTATTCTTAACTTAGAATAAAGCTTGTTTGGGTACAATGAGAAGCCTATTCTAGTATCAACATAAGATAGTTTGGATACTTAATTGTGACTTAAACCTAGAAAAGTAGAACTTATTTGTCTTATGGATTAAAGTAATCATAAAAGTAAATTAAGTTATTTTAAATAAAGAATAACATATTCCCAATTTAATTAAGTTTCAAACATTATTTTAAAATTATTTTAAAATAAAAATTCAATTCCAAAAATTAAGGTAATACTTTTGTTAATTTTATTAAAATTAATAACTAAATGTATTCTTAATTAAATTCTAGAAAAGTTCTTTCTAGAATTAAAATTAATCATATTTTAGTTAGATTGAAATTAATCAATTAGACTTCTTAAAATTAATAAATATATTTTCTTAAGTAATTATAATTTTTTATAACTAAATTTATTTATTTCAAATTATTGGTCTATTTATCTAGAAATTGTTTCTAGATTTATTAGAAAAGGTATATTTCTTGATTAAAATTTGAAAATTGTTTTCATTTATGAATTAAAAATGAGCTTTTTAAAAATATTTTTGAAAAAAGTTTTCTAATTTATTAAGGAGTGATTTTCTAATTAATTGAGAAATTAATTTATAAATAAATAATATAAATATGTTTCTTAATTAAATTTGAAAAATTTTTAATTAAGGAGAAATTTATTTATAATATAGAAGTAGTTCTCTTATTAGATTATAATGTCTTACTTACAAAATTGAACATTGTTTTCAACTAATTTGGTTAAATGAGTCTAGATAATTAGAAATAGTTTCCAACTAAACTTAGAAAATTGTCTTCAAATCAAATTTAGACTTCTATTTGGAATAGCAATTTAAGATGGTAAGCAAACCAATTTTTTGTTTGACAACTAGACATCTCATGATCCTCTTTGTGACTAGTAAGGAATGGAAGGACTCAAATCTATCATTGATAAGAGAGCGACAGTAGTTGATGCACTAGTTGACAAACAACTCTTTAAAGAATGCTCTATTCCTAGATCCATTTGTGAAGAAATCGTTCAAACTAACTTAAGTGCAGGAGAAGATTGTATTATCTGGAAAAATAAAAAATGGAAATTTCACTAATCAATCTTACTGGAAGCTTTTGCGTAAACACTATAACAAAGTTGTTTGGCACAAGCAATTCCAAATGAGGGTAACAATCTGTCTATGGTTAGCTATGAAAGACAAGTTACTAAACGTGGATAACCTAAAAAGATTCCTCAACATCCCTAATTGGTGCATTTTATGTTAGAAAGTTGAAGAAAGTACTGAACACTTATTTTTTCAATGTGCTTACGTCAATAGGAGTTGGAAGCATGTATTACACAAATTCTTTATTTATGATGCACCTGGAGGGTGGGATTGTCTAAGGAGATAGTGCAGTGAAATGAAGCATCCTAACCCTACAATTAAGTGGTCATTCAGTCCAGCTATAGCATGTCGTGTTAAAGCTTTATGGGATGAAAGCAATGCTAGAATTTTTCAAGACAAAATTCTAACAGAAGACCAATTTAGCAACAACACCATTATAAAAGTCAGAGGATACATGAACTTATACAAGTCCAGACTCCTAAATAAAGACTAATAAATTATAATGTGGAATGTATAGGCTTGTTAACATCTGAAGTAAGTTGTATTTAGGCTTATTGTAAGGTTTGTTGAGTGAATCAAGGTCCTTTAATCTGAATATGCTTTATCTTAAATTAATGAGTCCAAATTAACTTCGTTTGTATATTTTAGATGAACGATTCATAATTATATGAATTTAGAGAGAAGTTTAGGAGTAACATATGATATATGTTTTGCTAAGAGTTGTCACCTAACTGGTCTAAAAGTTATAAGAGGTGTGATTAATAAGGATGTTGTCTACCTAACTTAAGTTTAACAGGCTTTTTGAGTGACTCAATCTTAACTAAATTTGAATGGGATCCTAGTCTACTTGATAAATTAGAGTAATATTTTTGAATAGTAGTGAGAGCTACTATTTTGAATAAAATAATGGGAGTAACCAAACATATGATTAAAGTTCAGGTCTTATTTGACAGTCATAGTGTATAATCAATTACTTTCTTTTCTTAAATTATATTTTGTTTTTATGGTAATTTATGCTGTTTAGTATAGTTAATACGAAGTTATGTGAACTTAATTTCTTGTACATAGGTTATGTTTGAGAAAAATTCTCAAAGATGTAAAGAAAAATGCATATCCATTATCCAATTTTGCTATTAATCATAGTGAGAATTTGGTGGCAAAGTTTTAAAGATATGTTAAAATCATATAAATGACATTTTGAGTTGAAATTTTTTTATAAACTTCAATTAAAAACATGTAAGATGTGTATTAACACTATGATAACAAGATGCAAGAGGTTGCATGGAGTACAAGTGAAAGGTATAGTACCTTGTTGAGATTGTTGCATTCAATTTACTTTACTAAAAGCATAAACATGGACTTCAATTGAAGGCATTTGCTATAAAATGATAATAGTTATCATTAGAAGAAATAATTGTATGACTTTTCTTGCTAATACGAAAAATGATAGAGATTATATATATTTCTAGTGCATGCTTATGAGTATTTAATGTTGAATTTGGATTCAACATTGTTATAATGATCAGTGCGTGATAAGAAACAAATTGTTGAGTAAAAGTACTTGAGTTTATACAAATATTTTGTATGTGGTGGATTAAAAGAGGCTCTTATGCTTATCATAAGTTGCAAGAATACAAAGTTGGATAACTAAAACTATCATTTTATGCCATGTTGGTTAAATGAATATGATGATAATCATAAAGTTATATATAAGGATATATGTATCCTTTTGATTATGAATCATATGAAAATTGTGAAATTTATTAAGTTGAATAAAAACTAAATAAATCTTTGGTGAAATAATGGTGATCATATTGAATTGTTAGATCTTTTACATGTGATATGTGAGATTTGATAATAATTCATAAAAAATGATACTTGTATTTTATTAGATTACTAATGAATTTATGTACATCATATATGTGTTAAATGAAATAAATGATTTAAAAAATTGAACATTTTAACGTATTTAAATCTAAGTAGAATTTAAACATTGAAAATATTGAAGACCTTCAATGAGATCGATACGGTGACATTTAACTTTTTTTTTAACTATAAAAAATGAGATTCTCTAATAAATACTTCCATAACTAAACTCCATAAGGTTATGAATTTATATAAGGAGTAATATTTATTTCTTCTATAACCATACCTAGTATAATAACTTACCTTTAGTAGTTCCAACTAGATCAATCAGGAATATACAATATAGGATATCGTATGATGCAATGTTTATTTCCAAGTCACAATCACCAACTTTTATATCCTAAGTTCTTACGCTCAAGTTTTGTGAGGGGCTTCTTGATTCGGACCTTAGTTCTTACGCTTGGAGGTCAAATCAAAACAATAATCTGGGGATTGCAATATAGGATGTAACCTCGGGTCGTCTCACTCAATTGGAACCTAAAACAAATGGACCTAAGCTAACCTATATGTCATGAAATGCAAGCTAATTTGGTAAGGAGAGGGTTTTGATCTTTGAAAGCATTAACTGTACTAAATTGAACTGTAAGAAACGTATGTAAAATACATTTTTGGATTTTTAGGAATAGAAAACGAAAAGATTAAGACAATTGATCAAATAGGGATGGCATCTTCTTGAAAATGAGCTTTGGCTATCATAGTTCGAAATTAATCTTTGATGGGAGTGGTAATCACTAAGTTTCAAATGGGTAAACCTTAAAGAACTCTTTAAGTCCAAGATCTTAATTAATGAGACTTCATTTGTTTAAACCTTGTTAAATGCTCTTAGTGTATGTAGTGGATAAGTCCATGTAACAAGTCACTTTGGGATCTAAAATCAACTCAATATCAAACACAACTATGAAAGATGAAAGAGAATCAACAAGATCACAAATGGACATATATGAGACTTCATATATTTCAGCTTCGAAGTTCTACATCAACAAATCCAACCACACAACGAATATCCAACACTTGATTAAACTATAATTAAGAATGTTCAACTGCAAATTACAAATCCTAAACTTAGGAGTTCATAAATCATAGTTGAGCATGGATTAAGCTACTTCCCTTTTTAATCTCATTGAACTCTAGCCATTGCTACATCTTTAAGAGGTGAGAGATGCCTAGCCACGCATAGATTCAAGAGACTTCACAATCGAGAAGCAACTAGAGACGCCCATGGTAGCAGTCGACTACGGAAAATGGATATGAATGTAGGAGAAAATGATGATGGAAAAGTAGCTGCATAAAGAGGATGGAATTTCAGTCTCTGTAAATGTCGACTCTCTCTCTTCCTTTTTGTAAGTTAGCCCAAAATAGGTTTGTTAAATTTCCTGAAAATGGTTTGGTTCTGAGCCAATTCACATGTGTTGCCGCGACAAAAGGATGAGTTTGTTGCGATGAACTTTTCCCAAATGATTTCTTCAATAACTTTCAACTTTCACCGCAGTGCAAACATTATCCTCGTCGCGGTGAACTTTACCTGAAAGGTCTCTTCGAAGATCTTCTGATATCTCCGCGGTGAAACATCATCCTTGCCATGGAGAACTTTGCCTGTTGCCCTTGACTTGTTGACTTGTGCTCTTGGTCTTCACTCCTTGACTCTACTTCTTGAATGTCCTACAATGAAAAATAGTAGTTTACAGTGTCGATTGTTCTAAAAATCAATTTAATGCAATTACTAATTATTTGTGACAATTTACCCTCAACCTATATTAATTTAAAACAAGCACCTATGAGTTAAATTAAGCACAAAATATGAAAATGAGAGCTAAGAAGTATAATAAAAACCATGAAATTGTCACCAATTAATATAGAAAACTTAGGATCAATCAAATTCCCACAAACCTAGACCTTTGTACTCCTGGACAAAGTTTATAAAAGTCAAATAGACACAAGTGTAAAAGAATATTCTGACCATGCTTAAAAATGAGAGCAGAGAATTAGTTAAGTCACTTCTTCAGAAATCAACCCAAGCAGACTGAAAGAGCGTTAAGAAAATAAACACTATAAGTATTTAATCCAAGAGATTGGACAAAAGAGATTTCTCTCACAAAAATGTGTTTAATCTCTCAACTCACTTGTCTTGGGATAATTGCATTCTACAATCTGCTTAGTCCATTCTCTTCCATAAGCTTGTGATAATTCTACCTCTCCACTACAAGAACTATAATTTCGAGAATCAAGAGGACTTTTCAAGCTTGTAATGTAAGGAAGACTAAATGAAATGGATTGAATAGAAGAAGAAAAAAAATGAGTACATACATCACAATTGTTTTCTCATAAAACAAATGCCAACTATGCGTAAGAAAATATTTAAACAAACAACAAACATAATTTAACACATTTTTATTACATTTCTCTTTTGAGAACGTTTTTGTTTTTTTCACTTTGTGGAACGCTTGGAATTCACTTTTTGGAAATTTTGGAACTTTTTTTCTTTCTTTGTCTTTTGTATAGAAACCCTTGATTTTTTTATTAGCTTTAACTGGAGATGAGATACTCACATTAATTATGAAATATTCATGCATTCAAAATAAGGCTCAAAGGGGCTAGCAATGGTTAAGTGTTTGGGGTTTGTGTTTGGGTAAGTAGGGTTTTGAAAAAAATGCCTCTATCATATTAACAAAATTTTAGTTCATCAAGGTTTGATCAAGAATTATAATAAGTTCTAGAGAGATATGAACTTAAGTAGATACACACAAAAATGAAAGAATTCAGGCCCAAGTATCCTTCGAACAAGGTTAGTATCTCAATTAAGCAATCTCAAGGTTTAAAAATGCATAATACTACTCTCTTAGCGCAGCTCACTTGCTTCTCGTGAAAACATTGAAAATGAAATTAACCAAAATCAACTATCATTTAAAAAAAACATAGATGGTGTTTTAAAAAACACATAGACAACTTTGAAATTTATAAAATCCTCAAGGAGTGAGAAGAATCTAATTTGGGAGAATTATTGAAATGAGGGAATTAAAGCAGTTTCTTTTATGAAAGGGATAACATTGTCGTGGCGAAATTAAGAGCTAGCCATGGTGAACCAAAGATTCGCAGCGTCGCCTCAAGATCTTGTCGTGGCGAAAAATTGCAGAAACACTTGAAAAATGCAATTCACCTCAATAAAAAATGTAATCAAGTATCCAACAGAAAGAAATGAGAAACATGGTGCAGAAACAAACAAATCACATAAGTTGGATACTCAGCACACTTAAAGATCATATGCAAGTCATCAGGCACCAGAATAGCTCAAGAAAAAAAACGCAACCCAATTAATCACATTAATTTCCTCAAACTTGAAGATGTATCATGCATCAAGCTGAAAACCACAGCAAACATAAAACAAGAGAGGAATTATTGAATTGAGAAACTGTTGATTAAACTAAAACTAAGCTAATGTCGTACTGAATGGTTTCTCCTCCACACTTATTCAACAAACTAATGCACCCAACCATGTTATAATCAGTCACAAAGCAAGAGTCAGTAAATAAGTGAAGAGAAGAAACAACCTGATGATTACGGAAGTTCTTGATTCTCCTGGTGAACCTTCGCTAGATAGCCATGCTGGGGTGAGACAACTTCACCACTTGCCACATCGGTGTCAGCCTCCTCAATTATAGATTGACCTAAAATAGTAACGGAAAACCTTTCTCCCAAGGGGTCATCATTTACAATCGAAGAATTCAATGAGTACAGTGCAGAGCGAGAGTAAGCATTTTGGAGTTCAAATTTAGAGCATGCATTATCTATAACAATATCAAGCATGTTAACTCCTAAAAGCGAATAATCCTTATGGGGATGTTTCATTGCTTCATACATGTTAAAACACACTTGTTGATCTCCTACCTCTATGGTGATTGTACCTTCTTTCATGTTAATCATAGTACTAGCAGTCCTTAAGAAGGGTCAACTGAGAATTAATATAGTGTCTTGCACAACTTCAGAAGACATGTCAAGCAAATAAAAGTTATCTAGAAAGACCAAACCCTTAAATTGGACCAAAATGTCCTCTATAATGCCCACTGGATGCCTAAGAGACCTATTAGCCAATTGTAGAACTACAGATGTAGACTTAAGACTTTTAACTCTTAATGATGTGTAGACAGACTCAGGCATAACATTAATGCTTACCCATAGATCTAACAAGGCTCCTCCTATGGTAACTTTTCCTATGGTGCACGGGATGGTGAAAGATCTAAGGTCTTAACATTTTACTGCTATTTGGGGTTTGAACAATGTAGACACATTTGAGCTAACTTGCACTCTTTCATTTGATCTAAACTTCCTTTTGTTGGTGCACAAGTCTTTAAGATACTTAGCATACGTAGGGACCCTTTTCATAAGGTCTAGCAAAGGGATGTTGACTTATACTCTCCTAAACAAATCTATGATATCTTTCTCATGTTTAGTATCAGTCATCCTTTTGCTAAGCAAATACAAATTAGGAAAAGGAAGGTCTTAAGGTTTACCTCTTTATCATTTGCTTCATAGGCTCCTTGCTTGCTTGATTTTGGGTTCGTTTCAGAATTCGCTTCCTTGCCCTTTAATGATTTGGACTCCTTTTCATTCAAAAGTTCTTTCTCCTTGGAGCTTTCAGACTTCTTGACTCTCTCATTTGTTGAAAGCAATTCTCTACTCTCAATCTCCTCCCTCATCTTGATTGTTGAGCCTTACTTGTTTCCCATTTCGGAGGTTTATGACATTCAAACTTTTGGGGTTCATAACAGTATTGGAGGGGATAGTTTCACTGCTTTTCGCTTGGTTCTCACTCATGTTGTTGGATAGTTGAGTGACGTAGGAGTTGATATCTCAACCTTCATCTCCCATTGCTCCATTCTCATTGCTAGAGCATTGAATCAAGCATCATTTTTAGAAGAATCCTGTTGAATGAGAGAGGCTATTGCATTAAACTGGTTATTATTCGAAGTCCTCTCCTCCTTCATCAACACCATCATTTTATGTAGAAGTTGATTAGTGTCCTCCTTTGGTGGGATAGTCAGAGCTTGGATGTGGAACTAGTTTGAGAAAGAACCAACCCCTCCACCTTGTTGAAATCTATTTGGACCTCTTCCTTCTTCATTTCTCCAATTAAGCCTAGGATTTGCTTTCCATCCCTTGTTACAGGTGTTAGAATAGGGGTCTCATTTTTTATTGGGCTGACCCTAATACACAGCAGACACCTTTTCATAACGGCCTGGGCAAATATTAAAGATGTGCATTACTGACCCATAAGTATCACAACTGAGTGCAGTAAGATCCATAGAAGGTGTTGGGCGATGCACACTCATGTTTTTCAATTTTGTAGTGAAGAAGGATAACTGTGAAGTCACTTTACTTTCCAAAGAGTCAACTTTAGACTCCAAACTTTCCATTCTTCTGGATTGGGTTGTTCAAAATCCCAACTCATATACACCTTTGGTATCTCTAACACTATACTGTTGGTAATTTAAAGTCATCTACTTAATAAGCTCCCATGCCTCCAAAACTGTGAGGTCGATCAAGGAACCTCCCTATGCCATATCCATCATACCTTTATCTTGACTTTTCAGCCCATCATAAAAATATTGCACTAACTGCTCATCAGGTATTTGATGATGGGGGCATCCGGACAACAAATCTTGGAAGCGGTTCTAGTAGTCATAGAGGGACTCATCATAATCCTGACTTGCCGAATAGATCTCCTTCCTCATTCTAGAGGCCGGGAAATATTTCTCCAAGAATGCCTTTCGTAAATTGGCTCAACTATGATAGGCATTTTCCACATGTCGTGGGAGACTCATATACCACTCCCTTGCTTTTCCCTCCAAGGATAGATGAAAAACTTTCCATAGTACTTGATCAAGCGAAGCTCCCACTACTTTCGTACTCTGACAAATCATGGACAACGATTGCAAGTGGATGTGGGGATCTTCTCCTGTTAAGCCATGAAATTTAGGAAGAGAATTAGTAATCAATCCTTTAACTTCAAAATTTACATCAAAATTAGGGCAAACAGTAGTAAATGGATCATAATTCACATCAGAGGTAGTCGCTTCCCTAATGGTCCTCCTTCTTTGATTCCCATTATTCTCACCAACTTGCTCCTGCTCCCTATTACCTCCATTATTAACATTCCTAGGTTGATTAGCATTAAGGTTAGGGTTTTGAAGAAAAGTTGGGTTTTTAGCCATTATCACTCCTTCTAACGATTCACTCTCACTACTTGGCTGACTAGACTCCTTTTCAACAACTACCTTGCTTCTCTCTTTTTCTCTCTTCTCATTTCTGATTTTTCTCAAACGTCTCTCAATTTCATGGTAGAAAGGTAGAAGTTTGGTTTTCCGGGGCATGCAAGGGAACAATTCAAATGAAAATTAAAGGTAACAAAATTGACTCGCAAGCACACAAAGTCAAATAAAGAGATTAAATATGATGGATGCAAATGTGTAGGTGTGTGAAAGTATGTATGCAATTAAAGTATGTATGTATGGATCAAAAAGCAATTAAAAGAATGTCCAAAACTATGTGGGTACAAAAATGCTAAGTATGAAAAGTGCAAAAAGTTCAGTATCCATTTGTTTGTATTTTCAAAATTTTGATGCTATGCAAAAATGAAATCCTATACTATTGACAACTATATAGAATTCAATCTAAATAAAAGGCTTTTAATCTCACTTAGCAACAAAATGACTAAAGCTAACCTAGAGAACCAATTTCTTGATTCCCCGGCAACATTGCAATATAGAATGCAACCTCGGGTCATCTCACTTAATTGGAATCTAAAATGAATGGACCTAAGTTAATCTATATGTCATGAAATGCAAGCTAATTTGGTAAGGAGGGGGTTTTGATCTTTGAAAGCATTAACTGTACTAAATTGAATTGTAAGAAAAGTATGTAAAATATATATTTTGGATTTTTGGAATAGAAAACGGAAAGATTAAGACAATTGATCAAATAGGGATGGCATCCTTTTGAAAATGAGCTTTGGCTATCATAGTTTGAAATTAATCTCTTATGGGAGTAGTAATCACTAAGTTTCAAATGGGTAAACCTTAAAGAACTCTCTAAGTCCAAGATTTTAATCAATGAGACTTCATTTCTTAAACCTTGTTAAATGCTCTTAGTGTGTGTAGTGGATAAGTCCATGTAACAAGTCACTTTGGGATTTAAAATCAACTCAATATTAATCACAACTATACAAGATAAAAGAGAATCAACAAAATCACAAATAGACACATATGAGACTTCATATATTTCAGCTTCAAAGTTCTACATCAACAAATCTAATCACACATTGAATATCCAACATTTAATTAAACTATAATCAAGAATGTTGAACTACAAATTACAAATCCTAAACCTAGGAGTTTATAAATCATAGCTGAATATGGATTAAGCTACTCCCCTTTGTAAGCCCATTGAACTCTAGCCATTGCTACATCTTCAAGAGGGAAGAGATGCCTAGCCACGCATAGCTCCAAGAGACTTCACAACCAAGAAACAACTGGAGACGCCCATAGTAGCGGTTGACGGTGGAAAATGGGAAAAAAAGGATATGAATGTGGGAGAAGACGATGATGGGAAAGTAGCTGCGTGAAGAGGATGGAATATCAGTCTCCATAGATGTCGACTCTCTCTATTCCTTTTTGTAAGTTAGCCCAAAATAGGTTTTTTTTCTAAAAGTGGTCCAGGTCTGTGTCAATTTGCATGTGTCGCCGCAGCGAAAGGATGAGTTCGTCGTAGCGAACTTTTCCCGAAAGATTTCGTCAGTAACTCTTCGAAGATCTTCTGATTTCACCACGACAAAACATCATCTTCGCCACAATGAACTTTGCTTGTTGCCCTTGACTTGTTGACTTGTGCTCTTGGTCTTTACTCCTTGACTCTACTTCTTAAATGTCCTATAATGCAAAATAGTAGTTTGCAGTATCAATTGTTCTAAAAATCAATTTAGTACAATTATTAATTATTTGTGACAATTTACCCTCAAACTACATTAATTCAAAACAAACGCTCATAAGTTAAATTAAACACAAAATTAAAAAATAAGAGCCAACAAGTATAATAAAAACCATGAAATTGTCACCAATTAATATAAAAAACTTGGGTTCAATCACTTCTCATCCTTAAATAATGATTACCATTAATGACCATCATTGACCATTAAATAATGATTACCAAATCTTTTTCTAAATGAGAAACACTATTTTCACTTTCATATTTTTGAAATTTGTATAGAAATTTTTATACATAATATGTTGAATACAAGAACTAATGCTCTTATTTATACCATATCAAAATTCGATTATTGTGGCAATGTATCTTATACTGATTTATGTTTTTAAAATTTAAATACTAAACCAATTTTAATGTCATAAGAAATTCATGTATACATACCTATGGGTTCAAGTATGAAAATGGTATTATTATTTGCATCTGTACTTTTGTCCAATTACCTTGACGAACTTATTTTTATAGAATCGAGTAATATAAAAATCCATAGCCATCGAATAAGTTTTGTTTTAAGTAGTCTGTCAAGTCGAGAATCCCATATCCCTGTTTTGAAACAGCAAGACACTAAAAGAGTTTTCCTACCTAAATTGGAGGATATCATGTCACATGCAGCCTCCTAAAAACAAACAATTCATTTTTAATACTCTTCTTGCGTATTAATTCTAAGAGTTCCCACTTTATCCTCGTCTTTAATTATAATGAAAGTGAATCCGATTGGTCAAAGAGTTGTCGTCCTCCCGTTTAGTACACCACCAAGACACCAATCGTCACGTGTAATTGAACTCCACTCCACCTACCACTACCCAGTCCACTGTGTCCCTTCTGATCTCGAATCTCTATTTTCTCGCAATAATCACGCAAAGAAAGGCCTAACACTTTGCAAGCCATAAATTCATCTCTCCAATTTTATCATATCCAACCACTAAATTGGATCAAATTGAGCATCTCATAATTGTTGATCGGTATCTCAAAATCGGAAGCTTTATTGGACACGTTATATTGAGATAATATATCAACACCACTGAAGTTATTGTACGGCTAAAGTCGAAAAAGCTTTTCCGCTAAAATTCCAAATACGTACCAAATAATATTGTTGTCCTACTGACTAGTCGTTGTCTCCTTCAAGACCTGACACTTCCATGTGCTGGCTCAATTGGCACCCTTTATTTACTTGCGACTCAAAAGTAGAAAAACAGCTAGTAAAACTATGGACCAGAGAAACATTGGCCTTGCTTTGGTATCCAATGCCAACTTAATAGTTCATGTTCTATAAGAAGATAAAACGTTATGATCCCTGCTTCTCTCAAAATATGTATATATATACATATATATATATAAAGCACAAAACCAAAAAGTAATGAACTTGTATGCACAAGATAATGCTGCGTTTACGAAGAAGAACAGATCAGTTACCAAAACTGGAAGTAGAAAAGAACAACTCGTGGATGTAGATATTTTACCATGTAGTCAATATGTTGAACAGAAGGTTAAAATACAGAACGTGCGATTCTCACGTTTAAACGACGGCGAAACCCTCATGGAAACTTCACTTAAGTAATTAATCCCCGCCTTGCCTTGCCACTGCACCGTAGTTGGCTTAACATGTATACACATTATATTATTGAAGATTCTTTACATGTTATATGGAAGAGATTATATGGACGTTCAAAGGTAGTACCGGGGTAGTTTAGCGTACGTGGTTGGATAAGATGTGACTATTGATTTTTCGATTCATTAATTAAGAAATTAATTAATTTTTAATAATAAAAATCAATATTGAACCAAAAATTGACTGACGAGTCCGTAAGTTTTTTAATCAGTAATTATAATAAATGATTGAAAAACAAAAGTCCGTAAGATATTGATATAAAGTCAAATTATAAGTTAATGATATTCGCTGTATTAACTTTAAAAATTAGGTTACGTGAACCTTTCTGGTTTCTTGATTTTTTGTTTCATTGTCAACTTCCATAATTTTTTTTGATTAAATTTATAATTTCTTTTAATTTTTTATCATTATATTATTTTATTATTAACAAAATATATGATATTTAATTATTAAATATAAATTATTAATAAGAATTATGATTGATATTATCGAATTTTTATTGATTTTAATAAATATTTCGAAAATTAAAATGTTTTCGATTTTACACCATAAATATATTTTTAAATTTTAGATATTTTACACCATAAAATAAAAATAAAATTGAAAATATTTATTTATTTAATAATATATTTTTAATAAAATACAATAGATCAATTATTAATACTCATTAATAAATATTACAAAAGAGATTAAATAAAAATAATTATTTAATTAATTTAACTCTTATTTATATAACATTTAATAATTTCATTGTTTTATCTAATATTTGTATTAAAAATTTAATAATTTATTACCGTAAAACGTAAACAAAGGTTAAAAATCAGGAAGCAAAGTTTGGAGTCCGTAGGCACGATAAAATCAAACTTGCTGGAGATCCTCAAAGCCATATTGGGTTTTTAAGCTTTGAAAATTTGGACCATCGATGTGATGTAGACTTGAAAAGTTCGTACTCATTTCAAATGTTGGACTTCTCACTCTTTTTGGACCTTTCAGTTAGAATCCATAGATCGGCTAAATTTTAATATTTTTCAATTTTATCATAAGATAAACAACTGTTTTTAATAGAACTATAAATAAACTCTTTCAACAATAATATGAAAAAGATAAAATTTAACAATTAAATGAAGACTTTATTTTTTAATTAGATATTTTTTTTACCTTACGTTCTAATTCTAAAATATTTTTCAATTAAAAATAAACAATACAATTCATGCTAAACATTTTGAAATATCAATCATATGGAATTTAAATAATTCATGAATTTCTTAAAATCTAATACATAATCATAAAAAATAAACTTATTGAAATTCAAGCTCTTACAAAGAAATAACTTTAATAAATAATAATTTTCAAAATTTATTTAATTTCTTAGTCACAAAATAAAATTTGTAATAAAACTCAATTTTTTCATGAAGTTGGTGATTTTCTAAACAAATTACACATTTTTTTCCATCAAATTTAAAATTTATTAATTTGCTTTATTGGATCAAAATAAAATGTAAAAATGTGGCCAATGGACCAAACGAATAATAGTGAAAAGATACATTTCCAAATAAGTTGGGATTGCTCTTCCAAAAAGATTTATTCAAGATTATTTTGCATAAATAATATTGATAAAACCAAATTAGTAATATTATTGATTAAATAGTTTAAACAAGAAAATAAGATGTTTACGATAATGATTATCC
>JANSVA010000002.1:37562378-37572536 GCA_025504915.1 Erythroxylum reticulatum | reverse complement strand
TGATAAAACCAAATTAGTAATATTATTGATTAAATAGTTTAAACAAGAAAATAAGATGTTTACGATAATGATTATCCCACATTAGAATTAAAATAAAGTAAAAGATATGGTCCTTTTTTGATGTTCCTTAGATAATTAGATAATTCATGAGAGGGAAGATAAATTATGTGTTTATTGTTTACCTATTTATAGAATAATGAATGAATTGTCTATTATAATAAATAATTTTACCAAATTTAAATATGGTAATTAAAAACCAGTCACAATAATAAATAAAAGAGATAAAATCAATTTGTAATTATTTGACCAAACTGCCTACATCCACCCTTTAAATTCCATTTGAGAATTAAGTTTTTTCTCCTTTAAATGGGTGAGAAACAACACTTCATATGATATTTTTGTGCCATAAGTGAATAAGAACTCTTATAATCATCTTGATTCACTGTGGATGAAGAATCACTAAGTACAAATCTTGTTCAAGGTAAAGAGTAACCATCACAAAGTGTATCCTAATTAATTTCTCCAATTACAACAAGCATAAAATTCAAAAATTGCTTTTCTTGCTCACACTAATAAATAATGGCTCAATATGTATGATGTAATAAATATATACACTCTAAAGCCTTTTAAGACTCTTAGTAAATTTATAATAGGTCCAACCAACTTTCTGCAACTCATATGTGTACAGAAAACAACCTACATACTGATCACTGGAGTATCTAGTATTGGTTTATCTTACTCCCGTTGATCTCCTTATTAGAATCTAAGTAGTCTCTGGTACTGGTGTTTGATTCTGAACATCATCTGCATTATAATCTTCATTTGATTGATTTTGAATAGGAACATCATCCACAGCTATATTCGACTGGTGATTTTCAACTTCATCTCCAAATTAGCTTGGCACTATTTTTGGAGGAATTAACTCTAAGTCCACTAGGTCACCATAAATTTTTGGAACAACTCTTTTCACTTTGCGAAGATCTTCAATGGTTTGATCTTCGACAAATATAGCATCACAGCTCTGAATTAGCTTCTTTTGGATTGGATCATAAAAATGATAGGCAAATTGATCTTCTCTATAACCAATAAATATACACTTGTGAGTCTTGATGTCAAACTTGAATCTCTCATCTTTAGGGATATGGACGTAAGCTTTACAACCAAATACTCTTAGATGATCATAGGAAACATCCTTTCTTGAACATACTTTCTCTAGAACATCAGACTGTAAAGGGATGCAGGGTGAGTGATTTAACACATGTACTATTGTGAATAAAGCCTCACCCTAAAATAACACAGCTAACTTTGCATATGAAAGTAAGCATCTAACTCTCTCCATCAAAGTCATATTCATCCTCTCAGCTAAACCATTCAACTGTGGTGTCTTAAGAGGGGTAGTTTGATATCGAATACCATGCTCTTTGCAATAAATGTCAAATGGTCTAGTGCATTCCCCACCATTGTTTACTCGAATGCATTTCATTTTCTTCCCAAGTTTTCTTTCAACTAAGGCATGTAGTTGCTTGAAAACATCTAGGACTTGATATTTATTCTTTAAGGTGTATACCCAAATCTTCATGGAATGATCATCAATGAAAGTCACAAAGTATTGAGTACCACCTAGTGACTTTTGTAATGGCCCACCATATACCCTGGAAGTATTATAGCATGTCTAGGGTATATTAAGAAGTGAACATAATAAATTAAGTGCATCTTAGTAAGAGACATTATGGTACTTAATGTAAAAGACATGGTTGAATGGGTAATTTGTTCATTTCGGCATGAACATACCTATGTAGTTTGGTTATATCTTGGTTTTTATACCTCCAAATTGGATAGTTTCAATTGGAAATTAATCTAGAGACATAGATATAAAAATTTCATGAAGGAACTAAAGTTTTATTGTGCCTCTAAAGTTTTTTAGTTTTGGCTTAAACTTAAGTTATGGCTATTGTCCCTATTTTCAAACAGCCTGTATTGTTTTGGATATAACTCTCGGAATAATTAACCAAATTGCATGAAATTTATTACAATAGAAAATTAAGACATAGGGAATGAAGTTAATTGATAATATTGTAGGAAAATGTGGGAAGTAAGGGAAGAAGATGGAACAATATGCAATTTTTATAAAGTTAACACATAGACCAATTGGATTAAGGCATGTGTGACCAATAGTAATAAAGCATGTGTGCCCAATAGGAATTAAGCATATGTGTGAGTCTGGAAAGTTCTGGAATGGGGATATAGAGAGGGGAGATGCACAAAATTTTGTGGGTTCTAAGTTCAGAATTTTCTCCTCTTCATTTTACCTTCTTCATGCCATCATTTTTCATGTAAGAAATCAAGCCAACCTTAGGTGGAAATCAAAGTAAAAGTTAGGGATTTTCTCTTCACCTTTATCTCTTCTTACTTTTCTTATAAAGGAATGAAATTATAAGGATGGACGTGTGATTAAGAGTTATATTTTTGGTGTTTTTAAATTGGTGAGTCAAGCAAAGCCAAAAAGAAGGGAAGGAAAGGCAATAGAAGACTTTATTTGGATGTGGAATTTTTTATGGGATGTTTATTTGGTGTTACTTTGCATGAACTTGGTTGTATATGACAAGAGAGTATCATGTAGTGTAATTCTGTGCAGGGTTTGTTTAAGTCAGTCACATTGTTTAAGTCTTAACTCAACCTATAGACCTTCAAATCATATGATTTCAGTTGTATATGAGACCTAAGATATAGAAATAAATATCTCTAGAAGGTACTCTGACCTAATTCTAGCTCAATGACCTTGAACATTGAGATCTAAAAAGGTGACCTGATGCTACCCCTGTTTTGGAGTAGCTTGTGATATTTTGCTTATATCTCATGATTTAGAAGTCCAAATGGTCTGATTGTTAGTGATATAGAAACTATAGACATAAAGGAAAAAAATGTCCAGAATACCTCGAAACCCAATTTTGTCTTTTTCTATATGCATAGTAAGGAACAAGTAGTGGTATGAATGGAGACCGTCACATTGTTTTTGTTTCCGATTTTTATCAAATCATGTATGAATATTTTGAATGTGTATGAAACCTTTCAAACACTTATAAATAAATGAAATAGGGCTTACCATGTGTGAATTGGGTGATTGAACATTGGAATTTAAGATTGAGCTTAATGCATTCCAAAGAAAACTTACTTGTACATAAATGATTGGTATGCATATTTATTGCTCATATATGTATAATATGATTATAAAAGTGTGATTTTGACACCCTCCTAATGGTGGTAAGTTATGACTTGCATGTATGAACACATATATAGATTTTATGACTTGAAATGTATATCATATGATTTATTGATATATGAATTATGAAATTTGCAAATGGTTAAAGGAAATGTTATAGTGCCTGCTCTATTGTCTTGGTTGTGGATATGTAGGCATGCCTATAGGGTTATAGTGTAGCTACTACAGTTCGATACCACTGGTGTCTACAGTTCAATACCTTCAGGTATCCATAGTTTAATAACTTCGGTATCCACAGTTTGATATCTTTGGATAACCATAGCACCCATCATCCATACCCACAGAAAATGTGCAAGCCTAACACATCAAGTAAAGTAAATAGATATAAATAAGAAATACAGTATGACAACATAAATGATCGGTATATGAATGAGCATTTGCATTTGTATTGATAATTTGTATAATTGAGTGTTGAATATCAATGTTTAAGTTTTGAAGGTGAATTTGTAGTATATGAAAAAAATATTAAAGCATGTTTGCATTATTTATTTGATTAAGTATGCCATCATTATTTATATTTGTGTGATGTTCATGAATGCATGTGCTTGGCGGATGACTGCTGTGAGGGGTCATCCAAACTAAGTGTTTTCCCTACTAAGCTTTCAAGCTTAGCAAGGGTTATAATCTGTGTAGGTCTAGGTCATAGGAGTGAGGTACAAGGAACATCTGCGGGGATCAAGGCCAACAACTAAGAGTAAAAGTACCTCTAGATGTGTGTTTCGATTAAAGAATGGTTGTATATGTAATAAAGGAAATTGTATGTTTTATTTATAGATTATCTTGTTAATATAAAGATGTAATACTACTTTTAAATGATAATGTTACATGTTATAAAATTTTGTAATGTGTATATGTATAGCATTGAATATAATTATATAACTTGAATGCATGTATAGGAATTTGGTTGCTATCTGTGTGGATGGTTGTAGGTTCCGTATAGGGGGTGTTACAACTTTAGCTTTAGCTCACATAGATCTGAGTGTACTAGATCCAACATATTCTTCATTCTAGAAGAAGGGTAACCTTTGAAAGTAACTATATTTTTATTTCTTACTAGACAATAAGCACACTTCTTTAAATGCACCTGGTCAATTCCAAATAATCCATTCTTTTTCACCAACTGGGTCATCCCCTTCTCGCTCATATGACCGAGTCTTTTGTGCCATAATTCAATTACATCATCTTTGTCCACTAGATTTACAACATCATTGGAGACCTTTGCCTAAATTATATACAACTTTGAGCATTTCTTACCTTTGGCGATTACCGAGGAGCCTTTAGTAAGTTTCCGTTTTCCATCTTTGTAAGTACTACCAAAAACTTCATCATCAAGTATACTAACAGAGATCAAGTTTAGGAAAAGATCAGGAACAATTCTGACACCTTTTAGAGGCAATCTCATTCCATTTTCTATTTCCAAGTAAATGTCACCTTTTCCAGCGATTTTGGCCAAACATCTATCTCCCATTTTAACGACACCAAAATATCCTTGTGTATATGATGAGAAGAGTTCTACATGTGATATGACATGAATAGTGGCACTACTGTCGCCTATCCAGTTGAACTCGCAGAATGAACTGTTCATTATTATCATATGAAACGATGTGAAAGTCATCAATGGTGATAGCTGTCATTGCATGTTCATCATCACTGCTATCATCTTTCTTGACTTACTTGCCTTTTTTCTTTTCTTCTTTGAACTTCCAGCAAAGCCTTTTGGTATGACCCTTCTTTTTACAGTGATTGTGCTCAACGTTTGAATATTTATTTGATCATCCTCTACTCTTATCTATGAAATTTGGACCTTTAGATTTGCTCCTCCCCTTGGAACTTATGACCAGAACTTCTAACTGTGTTGAAAAAGCTAAACTTTGGGATCTTCGTCTCATCTCTTCATTCAGAATTCCACTTTTTACATATTCCATAGTAACAACACCGTTAACTGTAGAATTGGTGATTGAATGTAACATCCCATTACCCATGTTAGGGCTAGAATCGTGATTTCTGCGAAGGTTATGAGAAATGAAGAAAATGCACATTATGCATGAGTTAATTGGGACAAGTACATTTTTGCACATTCGTATGATTGTATATGCATTTATTGACATTTTTTGGGTGAACAGAGTTATGATTGTTGGGAAAATTGTAAATTTGAAATTTAATTAGTTTGAAAATTTTATTGATTAGTGGAAGTAGATATATATATATATATATAAAATTCGGTGAATTTAGGATTTATTTAAGAATTTATATAGTATTATGAAAAATAGGAAAAAGAAATTTAAAAGAAAATTTGGAGATAGTTGGATTGCAAAGATAGAATTAATGGAGTCAGTGTCAAAAGAAACTTAATTGGAGTTAGACCTTAGGAAAAGTGACAAGTGTAAAGTTGCCTTTATTATTCATTAGAAGTAAGTTTGAGTTGTCCGAGAGTTAAAAAGGGGTTTGTTCTTTTCCTAAATTTTTCCTTATTATCATCTTCTCCGAATCTCTTCCCATACACAGAGTCTTTCCATCAAACTCCTTCTAGGAGTTAACCTTACCTTTTTATATCCCTCACCAATTCCTCCCCTGCTAAGTGTCTCTACTACCTTAAGAGAAGAAAACCAGAAGTTGGTTAGTGTTCACAATGGTTTATGTAATGTTATATGGAATTGGAGTTTAAAGATAGTTGAAGCTTTTGGAGTCTTCAACAAGTAAGTAGTGAATACAATTGTTAGAGTTGTGGATTTTTGAAATAAAGTTGAAGAATTTATTGTCAGTGCATGATCATGGCATTTACGTATATTTATATTCTTAAATACTGTGTTAAAGGAATGAAAATTGTAGATAAGATGTTATTTGGTTTTTGATAGATTATTAGTCATCAGATGTTGTGGAAATGGTTCTTGGAGTTGAAGTAGCAATGAAATGATGTATTGGATTAGTGTAGAGAGTTAGATATGGAAAGGTGCTAGGCTCTGTTTCTTCATTGTGCAAGTATGAAGATAAAGGTGTTTATATATGAGTTGATGAAAACTTAGTGTTATTCAAGAAAAAGCTTTTTAAGTCTAGGAGTGTAAAGACGTATCGTCTATGATGATGTCATATCTTCTGTGATGACGTCATTTGTCTTAAGAGATGCATCGTCTATGATGATGTCATTCGTCTTAAGAGTTGTATCATCTGTAAAGACGCTTTGTGTTCAGTGATGTATCATCTTAGGTTGACTTTTGCTTTGTTTTAAGTTGACCTTCCGAATCGTCTGCTTCCCATTCGTCTTCTCTTTTCATTCGTCTTCTCTTTGCATTCGTCTGCTTCCCAATTGTCTGCTCTTTACATTTTCCTGCTTTTGCATTCATATGCTTTGCCATTCGTCTGGTTCTTGGTTCGTCTGCTTATTCCATTCGTCTGCTTTGTCATTTGTCTGCTTATTCCATTCGTTTGATTTGTCATTTGTCTGCTTCTTACTTTGTCTACTTATTCCATTCATCTGCTTTGTAATTCTTCTGCTTCTTGCTTCATCTACTTTGCCATTCGTCTGCTTCTTGTTTCGTTTGCTTATTGTATTCGTCTGTTTTTTTCTTCGTCTTATATGGACAAAACCTTGATTGATTCTTTCAGCCATAACTTTATCGTTCGACCTCCAAATGACCTGATTTTTGAAGCATTAGATTCATAAGACATTTCTTTATCTCTATACATAGAAATTATAGCTTTTGGTTTTGAATAAAAAAATATTGATCTATTAAAAGTAAGGGTATCGGTTGGAAGAGCATGAAATGGATATTTTACTGAGTATATTCTTGTATTTTTGATAATATCTTCATTTGTAGGATTCCAAATGAGATGATATTCAAATTGGAGTAAACTAGAGATATAGGCCTACAAATTGGTCTCTTATTGATTTATATTAGTCTAAATTATACGTATTCAGGGTATTAATAAGGGTTGTGATATTTGAATGATTTATTCTTAAGGATCTCGCTAACGTACCCCGAAATTGTCATTGAACATGCATTGTGCCTATTGTATAAGTACATGTGCATTTAGGAATATTTGCATATTTGTGCAAATATGTGATATGTGTAAATGTGTTATGTATGTTATAGAGGAGCATATCAGTTGCCAGTCGGACATTGCCGGACCATCCAAGCAATAACATCTTGGCACGTACTATGAGTCAACCTAGATGATTTCCTAGGATTGATTTGATTTAATTTGATTGTTTAAACTTCCAATATTATTGAAATACTTGTGATTTGTTTCTGAATTCCGAACTTAAAGTTCGAGGAGTTTAATAGTTGGGTATGTATTGGAAGTATTCTGATTTGATGTGAAATCCTATATGATATGTGAATTCTCAACTCTAAGTTGAATACCGGACTTAGGTCCGATAATTATGAGGTTTGTTTGAGTTTCATATGTGATTGTGATATATGACATGTATATATTTGATGCATTTCATAAAATGCATGTTCAGATAAAGGTGTTGTGACTTGAGTTACCAGTATGAAGCGCTTCCACGTAGAGCTTTGTTCTATGATTTCTGATTCTGCACGTAAAGCTATGCTCCGTGATTCTGTTATGACTATGCTCTATGGGCTAGTATTTATATAAGTAAGTGATAGGCACTCGGTCACAATAATAAGAACAATTATGAGTCTCATGCATATAGCATTATAAGACTGAATTTCTTTAAATAATTTACAAAGTTGAAATGAGTGATAAAGTGATATGAGCTGTCTGTTATATAGAACTGTGTGATTATATGATATCCCATGCTATGTGAAATAACAGGAATGAAAATGTGATCTAAATGAATAGTTGTGACTTAGTTGTTATGTGTGTTGTGATTCGGTGAAATCATCAATGATAGTTCACTCATTGAGTTCACAAAACTCATTAAAAGTTGTGACGTAGCTTTTCACGTACGAGATAGGAGGCTTAGTGCTTTAGACAGGAATAAAAGACCCTTTGGATTTTGTCATGGCTCAGAGGTCTATCATCTGACACTAGAAGTGCCGTAGCATTTATTTTCTGGTTTTGTTTGAACCTATAAGAGGTTTTGTAAATAATTGTATGATGTAAAGAGAGTAAGAACTGTGAATGAATACAATCTATGGTTTTAAAGTTTACTGATCTTTGAGTACTTTAGATGATGCTATGTGTAAGTTAGATTTGCTTTTGCTCTAACATACCATTATCATAGGGTCTACTTGAATGCCCTTCCGGTATTCGGGTATTTGCCTTATGGTAGTGGGATGTTACATTGAAATCTTCAAAGTCTCCTAAGACTCTAGCAGGGAGGTAAGCAAAAAAAGGGCAAACACTTCATCATTGGACTTTATGTCCATTCCTAATAATTAATCCATGATCCCTTGAAATTCATTCTAGCAATCTACCACTGAGGTATCTTATTGATATTTTATCTGCATTAATTTTTTCAGATAAAATAATTTATTGTTGCCGATTTTTGAGGCATACAACTCCTTGAGCTTCTTCCATAATGATTGTGTGTGAGTTTCATTGCAGATATGGTTGTACACTTTATCTTCCATAAATTGCCTAATAAAACTACAAACCTGCTTATGCTCAACTACCCACTCCTTGTCCGATTTATTTTTAGGTTTTGTTATGGTAAACACTGGTAAATGCATTTTTGTGACAAACAAAAGATCTTTAATCTTGTTCTTCCAAATGTGGTAGTTGGATCCATTTAACCTAATCATCTTGCTTATTTTTTCCTTCATCTTCGATGAGAAATCCTTTGACACAGAACCAAACCTAGTTCTGATACCATTTGTTATAAAAAATTATGAGTTATATCTCACAAGTAAAGTAAGCAAGGAAATAACATGCTTACTTTATAATTCAAAATTTATAAGATGCTCTACCTTATACGACATATATATATATAGTAATCATTTGTTGTTCTTTAAATTAGAAGTTATCCAAAATAAAATTCGTGTTAAAAACTTGAGCATTATTTCTTACCCTATTTAACTATAGTTAAACTTCAATTTTAGTTTAAACAATATCATAAAAAATTAATGGATAATTATTTATTTAGAAAGTAAGTCTTTGAAATTAATAAACAAAGAAGAGTACACTGCATTTTACAAAATGAAAAATTGTCACTAACAAAAGTGATTAACAAAAATTAAATTAGCTAACCTAACATACACTAAATAAATTAGTCTATATTAGAGAATTCTTACATTGAAAGTCGCTGTTTGATTCTCATTTCAAGAATTAGATTGGACTGAACATTGACTGCTTTTATACTATAATGAAGATGAAGGAAAATTTTGATGAAAATGATCTGTAAATGTGTTAGAGGATTTCTATGTAGTCCATTGTTCCTTTCCTTCCAGATGTAGTAGAATGTGGCACCATGATAACTTCTAAAAAGCTTAATATCTCCTTTATTCTTTACATCTCCTTCCATTCAGTCTTATTACAACTTATTCCTAAATGAGCACAAATTTTGTTTTAATTCCATTGTGTGAAGTTACATCCAAAGAAGACCATTCCCTTATAGTTCACAATTAAGGTTGGAGACATGGAATTTAAAAGAATCTTTAGTAATTGGTCTACCAATAACTACCAACCAAAAGATGAAGGAATATGCAGGTAAGATGTATGAATCATATTTCGATTTATACCAAGGTTTAATTATAGGATTGTGAGCATCCAATAGTTGTCTTTTATAGGATTCGAGACTAAAAAACTTTGTTTTATCATGTGTCTATTGAATAGAGATAGGATTAAAGAGCTTTAAAGTATACATAGACAAGCTATTAAGAATATCACTAGTATATAGGAGTGAAAGGATGAGTTTTCTTTAACCAATTCATTGATCTTTGTTATTTGTAGGTTAGTTCCTTTAAGGAATT
>JANSVA010000002.1:37533175-37562278 GCA_025504915.1 Erythroxylum reticulatum | reverse complement strand
CTTCTTATCGTCTCCCTTCTTGCATCTTCCCCAAAAATGTCTTTTTATCATAAATTAGGATTCGAGGAGATGCATGGTCTCTTACACAATTGTGCATCAGACTGTGCATAACTAAAAATCTCTGAATATCATGAAAGTGCACGTGCAGATGCACAGTTGTGCATCCCTTTTGTGCGTTACATCTTTGTTTTACGTCATGTTTTCATTTGAATTCTTCTCTTTTAATTTCTTGAAGGCAATTATACTCTGTAAACACACTTATTTAATTTTGTGAAGGCAATTAGGGTTTTGGGACATGCACAGTCTCTTACATAATCGTGCATCAGACTGTGCATAACTAAAAATCTATGAATATCGTGAAAGCGCGTAGGTAGATGCATAGTCGTGCATCCCTTCTGTGCATTTCATCTTTATTTTACGTCATATTTTTATCTGAATTCTTCTCTTTTAATTTTGTGAAGGCAATTATACTCTGTAAACACACTTGAAGCACATTAATTACCAAATATTTACCAAAAGTATAAAATAGAAAGAAAAAACACATCAAATATAAGGTAAAATTATGATCAATTATGCATCTATCAAAAATCAAGAAAGGATGATCAACTAGAAGAAAAAGGGGAAGTAGATAAAAATGTCCAAATATGAAAAGAAATTGAGTGTGACCTCAATTACTTCTAGAGCATTGAAAAGAGGAAATCAGGTAGCAAAATCAAATCAAAGGGTACTAAGCCCTTAAATATAACATGATGTCAATGTTAGTATGGAAGGTTAGGGGTATAAATTATCTCAACAAGTTAGACGATGTTAGGGATTTTTTCAAGAAACAAAGCCAAATTTGCTTGGTATATTGGAAATTAGGTTAAGCAAGAGAACATCTCAAAGTTATGCACACTAGGGAACTCCTAGTCATTTTTATCAAACCATGAGCATCATCATTATAGGCACATTATAGTGTTCTATATCTCTAGAAGCATTAGGATGAACTTGTTTGAATCGAATGAACAAATGGTGTGTATGTTAGTGGATATGATGTAAGATAACTTCATTTCCTCTATAAAAATTGTATATGGTTCCAATTTTAATTTCCAAATAAGAAATCTATAGAATAGTCTATAATCCATCTTCTCAATAATGCAAGGCCCCTAAATCTTACTATATAACTTCAATAGTGTCCTTCATAGGAATGAATTAAAGGGCAATACAAAACAAAACTTTTTCACTAATGATTTGAAATATTGCATGAAAATGGAAGTCAAATTCTTTACCTAATATAATAAGCAAAATTCTAATTGGATGATAAGGAAAAAGCTTGACAGGGCTTTAGTTAATGATGATTGGCTTGAGAATTTCCATATAAGCAAACCTGTTTTTAAGGCTCCAAAAATATCAAACCACTCCATAATCATCATACTAAAAATGTAAAATAGATGATGAAGAAGATGCTACTTTAGATTCAACAAATTTTTAATAGAGGAAGAAGTTTTTGAAGAAGCTGTCTATAAAAGCTTTAAAAAAATAGATTAAAGGAAGCAAGTAATTCCAATATGTGAAGAAATTAGAACTAATTAAGCAGGAAATGACAAATCTCAATGCTAGAAGAACAATGCACACAAATGATCAAATAGAAGCTATTAAATCAAATCCTTGTTCAAAACTCCCTGTGCCAAAATCCAATTTATCCCTTACTAAATTAATAAGACAAGAAGGTTTTAATTGAAGATACAAAGATAGTATTTATCCATAACTCCTTTATGAGGCAAAGAGATAAAATAAATTGGATTCAAGCTAGAATTTCTTTAGACCCTTTACTAAGATCCTTAATTAATAGTCAACTTACTAGGTACCTGAAAGAAAGACTTCATAGATTAGTCTCCATTCAAGAAATAGAAAATTAGTTTTTGAATTAAACCCCCATAAAGCTCCTGTCCTATATGGATTCCATGAATATTTCTTTCATAAAACTTGTCCTTCGATTAGGTACTTATATTAATTTAGTTCAATAATTCTTTAAAAATAGAAAATTGTTAAAGGAGCTTAACAAGACTCACATCTGCTTGACACTAACCAACATTGAATCTATGATCAATTTTAGAATAATTTCTTGTTGCAAATTTGTTCATAAAATCATCTTAGAAGTACTTACACAAGACTAAAATAGGATTTTCATCTCTTAATTGAAGATTCATAAATGGCATTCTTGGAGGGGGATGTCATTGGTGAAAACATTTTGATGGAGTATAAACTTTCTAGAAATTATGTAAGGAAGAATGCACTGAAGGATCGTGCATTGAAGATATATTTTTTAAAGCTTTCGATAGCAAAAATTGGTACTTCATCATGTTTTTGCTTCAAGCCTTTGGTTTTCTAGACAAATTTACGAATTGGGTTAAATAATGCATAGTTTCAACCTCATTCAATATTCTTGTAAATGGTGAACCAACAAAACTCTTTAAAGGGGGAAAGGATTAAGGTAGCAAGATCCCATATCCCCTATTTATTCATAATATGCATGGTAGCTTTATCTAGGATGATCAGGTACAATAGTTCTTTGAATCTTAATTTTGACTATCAGACTAAATGCAAAAGAGTTAGATTAGTTGACTTATCTTTTATAGATGACCTATTAGTTTTTTTTCTAAGCTAATGATAGATCTATATACATAACCTCCAACTCCTTATGATTGTTTAAGGAAATATTAAGACTGAGTGAAAACTATAACAAAGCCAACTGATCTTATCCTTAAGTGTAATTGAGGAATCAAAATGACTATTGAGAGTTTCAAGATTCTATGAAGCAAATCTCCCTTCATTTACCTTA
Source organism: Erythroxylum reticulatum (assembly GCA_025504915.1). NCBI lineage: Eukaryota > Viridiplantae > Streptophyta > Magnoliopsida > Malpighiales > Erythroxylaceae > Erythroxylum > Erythroxylum reticulatum. The sequence continues at coordinate 37,559,457 of JANSVA010000002.1, read as the reverse complement.
GATTAGTTATCTTTAGCAAGCGATAGATATTTAGAGAGTGCTCTCCTCTAAAAGACTTGTCTTATGTGAGAAGACTAATGTCAATCAAATATGTGCTTTTCTAACCCTATATATACTGGTCAACCCATATGATGTTATCTAAAGGCATAACCAATTCGGTTGAAAAGATGATGAGAGCTTTTCTTTGGGGAGTCAAGAAAGAAGGAAGAGTAATGGATAACGTAAGGTGGCAAGAGGCATGTAGATCAACTGATGAAGAAGGGATAGGGATAACTATAATGAGCCACAATAATAAAATTATAATAATAAAAAGGCTATGGTGGCTGCTCATTAAGAAAAGTGCACTTTGGTCATGATGTGTAGAGACAACTCACTAAGAAGAACAAACTTTAGTCGTAATAGATAAACAAATACTCAAGGGGAGAAGCTTATGGGAGATGAGCAAAGATATAAATTGCTCTTAGTTTATGTCATAATTAATAAAGATGAAGAATGAATTAGTTGAATATATTAAGTGTAAGATTGAGAGTGAAAAAAAGCCTCCTTATATTTCAATAATTGGACCTAAAAAAGCCCTCTTTACCTTTTAAACCTCAGATTGCATTGCTTAAATAGTTCTCAGGAAAATGCCAAGTTCAAATGGATCTCAGGGAACTGATGAACCATCTATCTATCTGCATTGACTGAAGTACTCCATGTAATAGAATAGGGGTTGGAAGTCCATAAAAGAAAGGATGAACAATGAAGTAAATGGTGCTGCAAAGAATTGAGAGAATTTGAGGTCAAAACACAAAGTTTAAAGTGTTTTAGGCACGTTGGACACTTTCCTCAAAGTGTTCTTTGCCACACTATACTTGCAAATTGGGTTAAAGGCTAATTACTTATAGGATACAAAGAACACAAGAACATTCAAGTTACAAGAGTATGAATGTTCTTCAAGAATTATGAATGCAGAGATTGTGTTAGTAAAAGTTGTTAAAAACAAACGTTTTTAATCTTGAATAAAACTCATATATATTATAGTTTTCAGAACAGTCACATCTGTCACTACAAGTCACAACTCTTGGAAAGGAAGCAACCCTTCAGAACAGTCATGTTTGTTAACTACAAGTCACAACTTTTGGAAAGGAAGCAACCCTTCAGAATAGTCACGTTTGATCACTATAAGCGATAACTCTTAGAAATGAAGCAACCCTTTAAAACAAGTTTGACTTTAACTACTTATATCACAAACTAATTTCCAACAATCCCCTGCTTAGTTTGTGACATAAGAAAAAACATAACAAAAATAAGAAATCATACCTAAAGAAAGGTAGTTTTTGCCTTAAACTATCCTATAGTACGAACATATCACAAAGTCCAAAGGAAATGATTAGCGACTCATTGCTTAAACCACAACTCATAAAGGTTTAAATATGTTGCACACATGAACCTTCTTAGTATTCAATTAATTCACATTACAATTTTATCACTATTACTGGTTATGTGCTCATCGTAGTTCATGATCATATATAAGAGATTACCTTAAGTTCTTATTAGAAAAATTTCATTAAGAGATTTCTCTCAACCTTCTCACTTAAGATTAACAAATTGTAGCATTAATTTATTGGAATGTTTATGCAATCTTAATGCTCACAACTACTAAACAACTTGTTATTACCCATTAAACCTTACAATTTGGGAGTAGTACTAAAAAAAGGTTGGGTTAACATTGCTAGTTACTTTTGATTAAAAGGTTTTAATCCCATTCCAAATGCCATCGAACTAACTAAATCTCTTGCAAGAGGTTTAGTAAATAGATCCGCCAAATTATTATATGTCCTTACATAAATAATTGAGACGACATCTCTATTTAACATTTCTATAATAAATGCATATATTAAGTTTATATGCCTAGATTTACCATTTTAAACTTTGTTCAATGCTCTAGATATGGTAGACTCACTATTACAATGTAAGGTTATCGTGGGCATAGGACAAGGCCAAAGATCTATATCCAAAAAAAATCCCTTAGCCACTCAGCCTCTTTATAAGCATAACATAGATCTATAAATGCAGCTTCCGTAGTAGAGTGAGTAATCACCGTTTGTTTCTTTAAAGCCCAAGAAACAACCTACCACTAAGCAAGAATACCTAACCACGTGTGGGTTTTTGGTCACTAAAGCTAGTAATTCAACTAGTATCTAAAAATCCTTTAAGAACATTTGGAAAGATATTATAAAAGAGTCTAAAATCTTTTGTCTTCTTAAGATATCCCAACACTCTTTTAATAGCTTGCCAATGTTTTTGGCTAGGATTTTTAGTGTATCTAGCTAGTCTACACATTGAGTATGAGATAACCAGTCTAGTGTAACTCATTGCATACATTAGATTTCCAATTATACTAGTATATTCAAATTATGCAATTGGACTATCTTCATTCTCATGCAACTTAAAGTTAGGATCAAAAGGAGTATTTACCTTTTTCACATTCAAATGTTGATATTTCTTCAGGATTTCCTCAACATAATATGAATGAGAGAGTGAAAATCCCCCACTATGTTTCTTAAATTTAATGCCTAAGATAGTATCTACTTCACTAAGATCATTCATCTTGAATTTAAAAGAAAGATACTTCTTAGTTTCAACCACACCTGTATATGTAGGACTAACAATAAGCATCTCATCTATATAGAGACAAATAAATGCTCTATACTCTTTATTGAATTTATAATAAATGCACTTATCAACATTATCATATCTAAATCCATATGAGAGTAAAACATTTTAAAATTTCTCATACCATTATTTAGGTTCTTGTTTCAAGCCATATAGTGACTTGACTAGCTTACATACTTTCTTTTCATTTCCCAGTAGCACAAAGCCTTCCGATTGTTCCATATACACTTCTTCATCTAGATTACCATTTAATAATGTTGTCTTTACATCTATTTGGTGTACATGAAGGCTATAGATTGAAGTTAAAGCCAAAAGTACTCTTATCATTGTAATTCTAGCACCTGGTGCTTATCTGTCAAAGTAATTGATTCCTTCCTTTTGCTTAAAACCTTTAGCTACTAGCCTTGCTTTATAAGTTAGAATAGTACCATTTGTGGCATATTTACTTCAAAATACCCACTTATGACCAATTGGTTTGGGCCTGTGAGGTAAATCAACTAGAACCCAAGTATTGTTAGACAATATTGAGTCCATTACGTCATTTAACTCTTCTCTCCAAAATGCCATATCTTTTGATTTCATTGCTTCACTAAAGGTTTTAAGATCTTCATCTACATTTAATAAAATGGAGTTTTATTTAGTAGAGTATCCCTATTGGCTTCGACTAAGAAAATAATAGCTTATGAAGAAATAAAATCTAAAGGCAGATATTTTTCCTTCCTTTGACGTGGACTCCTCCTAAGTTCACTGGGAGGGCCTACACTTGGACTTTTTAACGCATTTGAGAGTTAACACTTGGAGAAGGGGTAGGTCCATTTGATGGATCCTTATTTACCATTGAGTCTTTAAGAAACAAATCCTCAAAGAACTCAACATCCTTTGATCCTAAAATCACATTATAGTCAACTTCTAGTAGCCTATAAGCTTTAGAATTTTTTGTATAGCCCGCAAACACACTTTAAGTGCTCTTGGTCCCAACTTTGTTTGTTTTATTATTAAGGACTGTATAGTAAGCTATGTAGCCCTAAACTTTCAAATATGAAACATTTGGCTTCCTTCCTTTCCATACTCCTATGGAGACACTTTCGTCTTTAAGGATGGAATTCGATTATACAAAAGATGTGTAGCTAACAAAGCCTCAGCCTATAAGTTTTTTGGCAAACCCAAACTCAAGAACATAGAATTTAACTATATCTTGTAGAGTTCTATTTTTCCTTTCAACTAAACCATTTTACTGGGGAGTATATGATGCACTAGTTTAGTGTATAATACCATTTTGTTCATAAAATTTTGAGAACTCATTAGAGAAGTATTCTCCTCCTCTATCACTTCTCAAAATTTTAATTTTTTACTTAATTGATTTGCAACAAGAGACTTATATGTCTTAAACATATTAAATGCTTCATCCTTGGCTTTCATCAAATAAACATTCACAAATCTAGAGCAATCATCAATGAAAGTAATGAAGTATTTATTACCACCTCTTGTTAAAAAGCCATTAAATTCACATATATTTGAATGCACTAAATCAAGCAATTTTGTATGCCTTTCAACTTTAGGAAAAGGAAGTTTGGTTATCTTTGCTTGTATGCATGTTTCTCATTTCTTAAACACTTGGCCATTATAAGAGATTAGTTTTTTTTAGACATATAATGAATCACTTTATGACTAATACATCCTAATCTACTATGCCATAAAGAATAGGAAGCATCAACCAAATAAAGAAAAACACCATTCACTTTATTAAGAATAAGCTTAAACATGCCATTACAAGAATATCCTTTTCCTACAAAAATACCATTCTTAGACAAGATTACATTGTTTGACTCAAGTACAGCCTTTAATCCCTTTTTGTTTAGGATATCTACAGAAACAAGGTTCTTGTTTACATCTAGAACATTAAGAACACTAATGAGCGCTAACTTTTTACCGGAAGTGAATAGTAAATGCACATCTTGCTTTCCATGCACCTTGGCTTTCACACCATTGGCCATGACCACTTTATGTCCTTAAAGAACTTCATAGTTCTTGAATTGGTCCTTATTATTGCACACATGAATTGCTATACCGGAATCATACCACTAATCCTTAGAAGGAATTAATGTTTCCATGTGAAGTTCTGTCACAGTACCAAGAGTCAAGGTTGCCACAATTTCCGCACTAGGAATATTGTTTCCTTTTTGCTTCTTTTTGGATCTATAATCGGCCTTATAGTGCCCTTTCTTTCCATAATTGTAGCAAACCCGATTCTTTTTCTTGTCTTTAGCATTAGCATTTTTAGGTTTCTTTCTTTTAGAATTGTTGGATTTCTTCTCATCCATAAAATTCACCTTTAGATCTCCTTCCACTTTTTTCTTTGAAGAATTCTTGCACCTTCTTCAATTCAAAGATGCTTCAAAACACTACTGATAGTTAAAATTTTAGAAGTGTGCAACAACTTCTTTTAAAGATCATTCCAAGAAGAAGGAAACTTAGCAATAATTGGCCCTACTTGTAATGATTATGAAATTTCAACACCCAAGTCTTTAAGTTTTGAAACAACCACTTGTAAATTGTGGATTTGATCCATAAGAGAGGAACCATCAATAAATTTAAACTCAAAATATCTTTTAATAAGAAACTTATCTATGGCTTGCTTTTAAGATGCATATTCACGTTCAAGCGATGCCCAAATCTCCTTTGGACTCTTCACGGTGGTAAAGAGATGATAAAGGTTGTTTAAGAGGGTGTTGAGATGTGACCCCTGTAAAGCAATTCATCTTCTTGGCGCTTGTCTCGTTCATCATTCCTTGTGTCTACTTCACCCTCCTTTTGAAAAAGGAATTACAGGAAGAGTGGGATCAAGTACATATACAATTTTCAAAGTGTTGAGGAAGAACATCATTTTGTCCTTCTAATGATTAAAGTTGGTGCCGGTTCCATCAAGGCAATCTAACTTCACAATGTATTGGTTCATCACTTCGAGAATGGATTCTCGAGTGGACTCCATGATAGCAACAAAATAGCACTTTAAGATTTTAATAGAATGGTGGTTGGAAGTTTATAAAACAAAGGATGAACAATGAAGTAAATGGTGTTATAGAGAACTGAGAGAACATGAGATCAAAACACAAACTTTAAAGTGTTCTAGGGGTGTTGGACACTTCCCTTAAAATGTTATTTGCCCCTACGATACTTGCAAACCAGGTTAAAGGCAAATTACTTCTAGGATACAAAGAACACAAGAACATTCAAGTTGCAAGAGTATGAATGTTTTTCAAGAGTTACGAATGTAGAGATTGTGTTGGTAAAAGTTGTTAAAAATAAACATTTTTAATCTTAACTAAAACTCATTTATATATAGACTTTTCAAAATAGTCACGTTTGTTCATTACAAGTCACAACTCTTAGAAAGGAAGCAACTTTTCAGAATAGTTACGTTTATTCATTACAAGTCATAACTCTTGGAAATGAAGCAACTCTTTAAAACCGTCACGTCTAACTCTTAGAAAGGAAGTAATTTTTCAGAACAGTCATGTTTGTTCACTACAAGTTACAACTCTTGGAAAAGAAGCAACCCTTTAAAACAGTCACGTCTATCCACTACAAGTCACAACTCTTGGAAAGGAACAACCCTTTAGAACAAGTTTGACTTTAACTACTTATATCACAAACTAATTGCCTACACTCCATGATTATAGCTTGCAAGGTGTGGAGGGTAGTTACATCTAGATGCACAACCCCTCAAGCAACTTCACATATAAATCTGGCAGAGAGCTAATAAGAACAAAAGATGGAAAAGTTAGAAGGCACAGAATTATCTGGAGCAAAAACCTTCTCTCAAAGGTATCTTGTCTGATGTGGTTACCTATTAAAAATGGATTAACCACAAAAAATAGACTAAAGTTCCTGAATTCCTTAGACACTTGTGTGCTTTGCAAAATTGAGAAAACTAAAGAAGGCCTCTTAAAGGAAACACTACAAAGTTGGGGAGAGCAAATGATAAACCTCAATATCCCTAAGTTAAAAGATCAGAGAAGCAGTGCACAATAGTGGAAACAAGGTGATGGAAGGTTTTGTGAAACAGAAAACATAAAGCTGGAACGAATGGAAACTAATGGAGCTTACATATGGCTATAAAGGTAACTAATATGTAAGGATGGTGTTGATGTACTTTGATAGGATAGACTCTTTGGAATTTTGCTTTGGTTTTGTACATTAAACGTTCCCAATATGCCTTTGAAAGGCTGTCAATATATTTCTTTAATTTCTCAAGTAAAAAAGCTCTCCCTCAGCCAAGTTAACAAGCTTTTAGCGATAGTATTGACTCATTTAGCAGGGCACAGTACCTATTAGTAGTCCATCAGATCCTCATCCATGTCCCTCTAGGATTTACGCAAAGCATAGATAGAGTTCTTGATCGAGTTAATTAATTAGTCACGCGCATTTCTCAACTTAATCACGGCCTTATCCTCGATATAAGAAAATAAGACAACTCAAAGAGAAACAAAAGCTGGATTCGAATCAATTCCAGGAAATTCATATAGCAATTTAAATTTGTGGAAATATATGTCTCCGCATTGATCTCTCTTTTATGTTATGAGATTTCGAAGCCGTGGAACTTCGTTTCCCAGTCCATATAGCTTATATCCTTTTCCTGCACAACCTTCTAATTATGTATTTACGGGAACTTACAAAGTCATATTTCATGCAGATTTTCCCTTTCACATTCTCTTCAATAAAATATTCATTTCATTAATGTACATCTGTTTGCTGATTATAAGTTATGAATCACATACATAGAAATGGAAGAATATAATTCACATCTTCTATTATTAACATAGTTTACAAGTTCGAATCCGTATGTCTACCTTTATTGCATCAATTAAACGTCACTAGCTAGCTGTACATGAGAAAAATGAAAAACTTACATGATACAAACAACAATTAGCTAATAAAATACCTTCATTAGAGTATCGTATAAAGTAACTAAGTTGCTTTGTGTAAAATGATTAATTAGCTTCATCTTCATTGACAATTAAATTCATGAAATATATTTTCGAGTTTTGCTGGTTGCCTCTCCTTCGAGCTCGGTCAAGCTCTTCAAGATCACATGAGTCGCTGTGGTTAGGAATTCCGACCAGTTCCTACATGTATATAAATGTCCATCATATGTGTAAGAAAGATTTTAATATTTGATTAATCAAAACTAACATTAGAATTTTATTAACACTAACCCATAATCTGTGTTGAACGTGAGTCCGACCGTGTGCTTGGCCTCTTCCAAAGCATATTTGAATCTCTCAAGATCATATGCAGGGCAGCTACCATTGTCTTTCACATGAAGCTGTGAGGGTTTCACGTTATAAAATATAGGTATAACCTTCTTCTTGGTCTCCATGAACAGAGCCAACTCGTGAAGGCAAAAATAGGATTCACAGTAACGCGGAGAGAAAACAGCGACACCAACTTTGCAATCGGCGATTGCCTTGTTAATGTTATCGAACAATCTGTCACCAGCCTGCAAGTTCTTGCTGTCAAGAAAAGGATTGAGCCCAAGTCGTGAAAGGTCATCATAAAGTAAACCAGAAATGGTTCTCTTGGTGTCCATTCCTCGATGATTAATGAAGACGTCGCAGGGTTTAATAACGGACTTTCGGATTTGGTTACGGTGAGGCCAAATTTTAGTGTACAAGCTCTTGGCTGTGGACGGTGACCTCATCTGCATGGCACCTTGACAAAGATACTGGAGGAAGCTTAATGGCTAGTTCCTAGTATAAAGAAATTAGTTGGATTCCGTGAGCGATAGAGATTTAGCTGAGCGTCGTGCGTATTTATGTAGTTATGTAGGTCGTAAAGTAGTTTCTAGGAATTGTCAGTGGGGAAGATTTCAGAAGATTTCACATTTAGAGGCGATATGGAAATTGCCATTGAGCAAAGGGAGGATTTGCTACACTGATTCGGGCCGCTCCCTCTGCCCAGCCCCACCGGCCCCCATCCCCGAAGTTTCAGTGCGGCGGTTAGGCATCCCTAGACGAATCGCCTCTAAATGTGAAATCTTATGAAAGGATTAAATGTCAACATTTAATTTTAAAAATTAGTCGATACTTGAATTTTTTGACTGATTTACGCGTCTAGGTCATATATATACATATATTATAAATATATGTGTGTGTTTTAAAATGTTTTATAATAATCCTTCAAACACGTTCATGATAGCGAACTTCATTAGTCTTGTGGAGAGTTCTCTCGGCCGAGTCTCAATTTTGGATGTTTGTTTAGATGGGAATCTAATATTAGGAATAAACGGCAATTATTTTCTGTGTTCGTTCAAAATTAGGAGTATATGTGCTTAGAAGATATAATTCAAGCCTGTGTGAGAGCAATTTGGGGGTAGAGGGAATTTGGCCGACCAATTTTTATTTTAATATTAAAGTTAAGTTACCAACTAATTTCCCATGATATTAAGTTGAAGAACCCAAATACTTTACCTTCAATAAGATATATATTTATGTCTTGCTGGCAGGAGGATAATTAATAACTAGTGTCTGGTCATGAACATGGAAACTAATCGCGAATTTCTATCTCCAACGTGACTATCTTTGCTTAGTTTAACCCAACTTCCTTTGGCAGTTTACTAGAAGAGGGAATGTTGTCTCAGTAATTAAAAAGTTTTAGTTATTAGTCAACTAAAACTTGTTAGTATTTTTCTTAATTGGATAATTATTAATGCTCAATTTTTATAAACTAAAAGTTAAGAAAATCAAATTTGATCTGGATTAAAGATAATAAATAATCCCAATAAAATATCTGATTCCATGACTTGAAGTTTAGTGAGGAGATCGTAATTAGTGTGGGCTGGATATGTATTGGACCAATAATGGGAGGTCCAATAAGGTTATTATAAATAGCTGCTAATGTCTTTTGCAGTCTGTTTAAGAAAGTTCGTAGATGTTCAGTTTCTTTGACCCATTAAGAGGCTCAAACATTAAGAAAGGAACAGAAAGACATTAACTAAATACGGATAAACAACTTTCATAAAGGTTGATCGAAAATTTCAGGAGCTTATTCAGATATTAAGGAGCTTGTTCAAGCAGTTATGTAGCTTGTTCATCGGCAATGGATAGTAAAAAAAGTATTTTTCCACATTCTCTCCACAAATATGAGTTCATGGCAGATCCTACGTCCGTAACTTAAATTTGGGTTATATTTAACATATGATATCAAAGCGGTTTCATGATTTTATGAATTTAAACAAAGATTTTTGAGTTTCTCCATAAGGAAATTAGAGAAATTAATTTGCTTTTGCTTATATAAATTGCATATTTGTTATTTGAATTGAAGTTGAACAAGCAATATATGAAAAAATAGGTTAAAACAAACGTCAAGGTGGATTTTTTAGCAAAGAATCAGCGAAAAAGATGCCAAAATTGCATTTAGTCAACAACTGAAGAGAGAAATTGTTGAAGAAGTAGATTGCCGTTTTTAAGATGTGTTAGCAATAAGTACTTATGGTACACAAGTGTGCAGACAACTAGCACTTGCAAGTGACAGTTGCAAGATGCATGTATGGCGCCTGCAACTCACATGCCCATAGTAGTGGGCGCATTTATGCATGGTCGTCATGTGAATTTTCAAATAATGTTTATTGTTTCTACACTAATATATGATAATGAGTATGTCGATATGGAGTTTGCATATATGAATGGTACATTGTCACATATTATATGCCCATGTAGGACAGTGAGGATAACATACATGCGTGTGCCTTGTGCTTGTGGATCCATTAAGGTACTAATGAGAATATAGTCACCATAATGGCCTTTAAAGTTAGCATTTGAATTATTTTACTTGCATGCTTGGGGATGTCTTTGGTCTTGTGGTTAGTTATTCTACCCATATATGTTGGCCTTAAATGAGACTCTAAGATGTGCACAAAGGCATTAGATAGAGAGTCATTGCTTAAGTGATTTATTCACCCATAGGTGGTAGAATCATAAGAGTTAATGATGTATTGTAACACCCACATACCCCCTGGGAGGATATGCAGATACTTCATATACTATACCAACAAAACATATCATACCAAAAATTCCAAGCATTTTCAGAAACTCAAGCACCATACATTACATTACATTTCATTATGTTTTAAAGATACTATACAGAATCTAATGACATAACACAAAACATATTACATACTTTGAAATCTAAATTTCTTCCTGTTTATAAATATTACAAACCATATATGCATAATACAAATTGTCTCATCATTTATCAGATACAGCTCAAAATGAACAAACTCAAGTATACATTTTGTCAAAACAAAACTCAATCTCCTTGGCCACTGCGGTTGATATTGTCCTAGTCTCAAGTCTTCTTAACAAAACCTACATAGGGCAAAATCTACTGTGCTAAGCATATAGCTTAGTGGTGAAAAACTAAACACATATGATATGGTGATTCTTTAACAATCATTTAGCATTCACATACAATAAATCATATCAAATCTCAAATAACCTTTAATTGTTGAAATTACTAAACATCCTAATATCATTTGCATAAGAACATAATATAACATATCAGAATAGAATACACAATATACTTGCTTCAAACTTACTCATATCCGAACAAAATATCAAAATCACAAAATAGAACCTTAAAGTATTTGAATAAATCTTATTTACATCATAACAACATTTAGTTGTATCAGAACTAAACTTAACTTATATTAGACTTGAACATATCAGAACACAAAACAAGTTAGTCTATTAATCCTTTTTACAGAAATGGATAACGGGACTAATACAGGAGATATCGTAATTGATATAACAGAACATGAGAGACCGAAGTATCAGTAACAGAAGGCACCAAAATTTTAGTAACAGGAGACACCGAAGTGTCGGTAACAGGAGACATCGAAGTGTCATAGGATCAGTTGCAGACTCTCCTAGGCATGCCTATTTACCCACGACTAGGACTTGACAGTTTTAAAAATAGTCCACTGCAAATTTCACAATCACAAGTAAAAGATGTTATGTCATTATTCCACTTTCCTCAAATTGAACTTATAAATACACATCCTACTAATCTTGCCTAATAGAATAATCATTTGCAATAATGTACCATTAAAGGCATTATGTGTTTACACATTCCATAACATGACACAAAGTTATATTTGTAACAATCATATTCAATTCACATAACATAAACCTTTTGAAATACATTGGTATTCAAAAGAATACATGTACCTTTAAAAATGTCATTCCTTTCAACTTTAAACACAAAATTAATTAACCTCACATTCTTTAAGTAATTACCTCCATAAATAAACCATAACTCATTTATCTTTTTCTCCATTAATTTAACATCATATAGGTTCATTTTAACCTTAACTCAATTTAATTAATCCATTGTTATAATTCCTAACATTATATATGTCAACAATTACACAACCAAGTTTAGCATTCTTTTAATTCCAGATTTTCTTAGGACAAGTTTTGGGGTCAGATTTGTACAGGTAATTTGACATAGAAATTGAGGCTTTTAAGCAATGTATTCTTCTAGAAAAATGTTCCTCTATGTCATAATTTTCTAATGAACTATAGTTCATACAATTAGGTTCATTATTTCTCAAGTTATCCCTAAAATACCATGGACTATTCTTAAACAGTGATAGAATCCAAAACTCAACTTCAATCGAAATTTCAAAACTCTTTAAGATAGAAATAAAATTCTATTCCTTCCTGAAAGTTGTAGACCTATGTATTTAGTTTAATTTACAATTAAAATCACCCCATTTGGACATCTTTATGTCAAGTAATGGCCAAAACACCAATTTTTGTATAGTAAAACCTGTTCAGTGAAACTACTATAATTAACTCACATCTTACACCTTCAACACCCCCTTCACCAAAATTCATGAATTCCACTTCAATTCAACCTTATTAATGGCTCAATTACACATCAATTTTCTATTAGTTACCAATTCCAAAGTCCTTCAGTAAATAGCTCACAATCCTTATCTTTCATACATTAAAACCGAAATAGTATATGCCAAACTAGAATTATTTTTCCAGCACCTAATGTTCAACATCATAACATATATTTTTAGGCCTTAGTTACACATCAATTTTATGTCCAAAACCAATTCCAACATCATTCAGTAAGCATCTCACAATTCTTATCTTTCAGACACTAAAACTGAAACAGCATATGCCAAATCAGATTTTTTTCCAGCATCAAATGTTCAACATCATAACACATATTTCAGGCCAAATTAGATATCATAAAACTTATATGAATACATGCTATCAATTGTAGAAATCCCTTACCTCTTTAACTTTAAATTCCTACTTCAAAGAACCAGCCGAACCAGCACTTCCAAACAACCAGCACACATAAAGATTTGCAAGTAAAGATGATCCAAAACCAAGCAAAATTCCAAATGTTGAGAGGGGTGAGTAGTTTCGGTTGAAAGGACCAAAAGTTAGCGAGAAGGTTGTTGAAATTTACTGGAGTGGTTAAGATCTTTCTTTGCTAGGTGTCCTCAAATTATCAAGCCATATGTCTTAATGCATGTAATGCCATTTGCCTAATTAAGATACTGCCATTAGTCACCTACAAAACCAATCCACATGTCAATCATCCATTGGTGCCAAATGTCATTTAAAGTATAGTTGTAGTCATACTAATTTTCATGTACCAACTTCACTTGGCACTTGATACTTTTCCTAGTCTAAATATACATTTAATGACTTTAATCCTCTAATGGTATCAATTAATTCCAATTTACTAACTATAGTCCATTAATACTAAAATTCAAGTCATATGGCTTTCACCTTTAAATCATAGCAAAATTTTAACTCCTATCTCACATATGCTTTGATGAACATGTATCATTTCAACTAGGGTATATTTTGGGGCCTTATAATTCTCTTCCCCTTAAAAGAATTTCATCCTTGAAATTCATGCCTGATCAGAGTAGTTAAGGATACTAAGCTCTTATTGTCTCTTCTGTTTCCCATGTTGCTTCTTCAAGTCCATGGTGTTACTAGAGTACTTTCAATAAAGGTATTTGCTTGTTCCTAAGTTATCTGACTTCTCTGGATAATATAGAAACAGATCTTTCTTCATAAGACAAATCCAGTTGTACTTGAATTTCTTACACAGGAATCTTATGTGTATCATCAGACCGATATCTTCTCAACATAGAAACATAGAATACATCATGTAACTTGGACAATTCTTTACGAAGAGCTAACTGATAAGCTACTGGTCTGACTTTTTTAAGGATTTCATAAGGACCAATGTATCGCAGACTAAGCTTACCTTTCTTACCAAACCGAAATATATTCTTCCACAGTGACACTTTCAAGAACACCTTATCGCCTACTTGATGTTGAATATCCTTCCTTTTTAGATCAACATAAGACTTCTACCTATCACTGGTAGATTTCAACCTATATTGAATAACCTGAACTTTTTCTTCCTTATCTTTCACAATATCAGGCCCGATCATCTTGTTTTCATTTACTCAATCCAATATACTGGAGTTCTAAATCTTTTACCATTCAGCACTTCATAAAGCGCCATGTTAATGCTAGTCTGATAACTGTTGTTGTAAGCAAACTCCATTAGAGCCAAATAATTACCCAAACTTCCTGGAAACTCTAACATACAACCTTGAAACATATCTTTTAATATCTGTATAACCCATTCAGATTGTCCATCTGTTAGGGATGGAAAGCAGTACTGAACTTAACTTGAGCACCAAAAGCCTTTTGCAAACCTTTCCAAAATCTTGAAGTAAATCGGGGATCACAATAAGAAATAATAGATAATGGTACTCCATGTAGTCTCATTATCACATTCACATATAGATCTGTATGCATATCCAAAGAATAGTCAGGATGAACAGGCATAAAGTGAGCAGATTTAGTAAACTTATTGACAATCACCCATACAACATCATGTTTCCTTTGAGTGAGAGGAAGTCCAGTGAAAAAGTCCATAGTAATGTTATCTCATTCCATTTAGGAATAAAAATAGGATGTAACAAACTTGATGGAACCTAGTGCTCAGCTTTAACCTGCTGACATGTCAAACATTTAGCTATATAATCTACAAACATCCTGTTTTATATTTGACCACCAGTAATGTTGCTTCAGATCTTGATACATCTTGTTTCTACTAGGATGCATAGTAAAGACTATATTATGAGCCTCAAACAATAGCTTTTTCTTTAGTTCATTATTAGTTGGCACACATAATTGATCTTTATAATACAATTCACCATCTCCTTTCATAGAAAAATCAGGTTGTTTACCTTCTTGAGTAGCCAAGATAAGTTGTTGTAACTTATCATCAGCTCTCTGAGCATCACAAATCTCTTGTCTCAAAGTAGACCTTGCTTTTAATTGAGCTATTAAAGCTCCATCAGATACAAGTTCCCATTCACTCTACTTCATTGATATTGCTAAAATGCTCTTCCGACTCAAGGCATCAGCCATGATATTAGCCTTGCTCGGATGGTAGTCCATAATACAATCATAGTCTTTAAACAACTCCAATCAACGTTGTTGTCTCAGATTGAGTTCTTTCTAGGTAAGTAGACACTTTAGACTCTTATGATTTGTAAAATTTCTACCCCTTTCACCATACAAGTAGTGCCGCCAAATTTTCAAGGCAAACACTACTGCTACAAGCTCCAGATCATATGTAGGGTAATTCTGTTCATGTGACTTTAGTTGCCTAGAGGCATATGCAACTACCTTTCCATCCTGTATCAAAACATAACCCAAACCATTTCTAGATGCATCACTAAACAAAGTATACTCCTTACCAGAAATAGGTTGAACTAATACAGGAGCTTCAATAAGCATACATTTCAGTTGATCAAAACTATTCTGACATCTATTAGACTATTCTTACTTCACTCCTTTTCATAATAGTTTAGTTAAAAGGGATGCTATCACTAAGAACCCCTTCATAAACCGATTATAATAACTAGCCAAAACTAGAAAACTTATCACTTCTGTCACATTCGGTAGTGGCTTCCAGTTAACAATTGCTTCTATCTTACTAGGATGAACTCTAATCCCCTAAGAAGAGACAACATATCCTACAAAAGATACCTTTTGAAGCCAGAAATCACGTTTGCTCAGCTTAGCATACAACTGTTTTCCTCGAAGGGTCTGTAACACAATTTAGAGATGCTTAGTATGGTCATGTTCATTCTTAGAATAAACCAGGATATCATCTATAAACACCACAACAAACTAGTCTAAATAAATCCTGAATACTTTACTCATTATATCTATAAATGCCGCTAGAGCATTAGCTAATCCGAATGGTATTACTAGGAATTCATAATGTCTATAACGGGTCCTAAATGTAGTCTTAGGCACATCCACATCCTTTGCCTGAAGTTAATAGTACCCCAATCACAGATATATCTTTGAAACACTATTGCATCTTTCAACTGATTAAATAGGTCTTCAATCCTCGGCAATGGATACTTGTTCTTCACTGTGACTCTATTTAATTGCCTCTAATTGATGCACATGCGTAGTGTACCATCCTTTTTCTTAACAAACAAGATTGGTGCTCCCTATAGTGACACACTGGGCTGAATAAATCCTTTGTATAGAAGATCTTGTAACTGTACCTTCAACTCCTTCAATTCAGTATGAGCCATTCTGTACGGTGCTCTGGATATAAGAGCAGTGCCAAGCATGACTTCAATAGACAATTCCACTTCCCTTTTAGGAGAGAGTCCAGGTAATTCCTCAGGAAACACATCCGAAAATTCATTCACCACTGGAATATCTAGCAATTTACCACCGTCCTTAGAATTAAGCACAAAAGCTAAATAAGCTTCATATCCCTTCTTGAGGAGCTTTCAAGCTTACATAGTAGTTACGACATTAGTTAAAGAATTAGAGAGGATGCCATGCAATAGTATTTCAGGCTGATTAGGCTTCCTAAACATAACTACCTTAGCATTACAATCAACTATTGCCTGATGCTTGGATAACCAATCCATATCCATAATAAAATCAAATTCATGAAAAGGCAATCTAATCAGATCAGCTACATATTCATTTCCTTGGATCATAATAGGAAAGTTCGTAAACACCTGATTAACCATCATGTTACTACCCAGAGAACTAGTTACATAAATGTCATACTCTAGCTGATCTATAAGCATCTACTTGTCAAACATTTCTATAACACAGATATAGGAATGAGGAGATCCAGGATCAATCAATGCATGCAATTTAGATTTAAAGAGAGAAACAATACCAACAATGACTTTAGGTACATCCTGATCCTCACGAGCTTTCAATGCATAAACTCGAGCCGAAGCAGAAGGCACAGGTGGTTGATTTCACATTTTTCGATTGGGCATTTGAATTAGGTCTATTATGACCAGATCCTCCTCGACCTCTGCCATGTCCTCTATTCCCAATAGATGCATGAGATACCTCCCTATTGGCTTGCAATGTCTGAGATTATCTTAGAGGTCAATTGGCTATCAGATGCTCAGTGTTACCACATCGGAAACATGCACTTATAGCCCTTTAACAAATAGCCCAATGGTATACAGAGCAATGAGGGCACTCCGGGGCACCTGAACTTTGACCCCCAGAGGAAACCCTTCTAAAAGTAGTCGATGAGGGAAAATTTTGTCGCCTTCCCCGAGCAATAGATCTCTAAGTAAATTATGGTTTAGAGAAAGAACCTTCTGGACTTTCTTTTCTTGAGGACTGATCTTCTCTAGCAAAGCGTCTTCGTTGACTCTTTTCTCTCTTGATCATCTCTTGCCTTTTTATGTTTATAGCAACTTGCACCAGCTGATAGTAATTCACTTGCTGCAAAAGGGTAAATGTCGTCAGATGGTCGTTAATGGAATTATTTAAACCATCCTTGAACTGATGACACCAGAACTCCTCAGTAAGTATCGATTCGAGGGCATACTTACTGAGTCAATTAAATTCCCGGTCATACTCTCCTTTCTATAAGCCTCCGTATTATACTTAGCTTTGAACTCTTGGGTAAAGAAATTCCAAGTCAGAGGCACCGGTAGCTGGGGATTTCTCAAAACGAACTTCTATCACTTATAGGTTGCGTCCTAAAGAAGAGAGACAACACAGTGCACCATCTGATTTGATGGACACTGATTTTGTCTAACACCCTTTTCCCTTTCTCTATCCAAAACTCAGCTCTTTCAGATTCCTTCAAAGATGTCCCAGTAAATTCCTCAGCTCCATATTTCCTCAACTGATCAATTGGAGCCTTGGGTACAGTCATACGATGCAGTACTATCATCATATCCTGAGACAACTTAACTAACACCTCTCCCTGAGCTGGGGGAGGAGGTGGCACCTCAACTTAACTTCGATTAACCCCAGAGGGTCCAGATATCGATGCATGAGATCGATCAGGATTATTATTCTCAGTAACCTCGTCAACGGCTTCGTGAGATCTCTCTATCTTTAATTCTATAATCAAAACATGGGACAAAATGCATTTAGCCAAAACATAACTTTTACACTAAAGTAAAAGCAGGAGTTAAGGGTTGGTTAAACCAAAATCGTCTAAACCATAATCTGATACCAAAAAAATGTAACACCCATATACCCTCTAGGAGAATATGTAGATGCTACACATACCATACCGACAAAACATATCATACCAACAATTCTAAGCATTTTCAGAAACTCAAGCACCATACATTACATTACATTTCATTATGTTATAAACATACTATACAAAATGTAGTGACATAACACAAAACATATTACATGCTTTGAAATCCAAATTTCTTCCTATTTATAAATATTACAAACCATATATGCAAAATACAAAATGTCTCATCATTTGTCAGATATAACTCAAAACTTAAGTATACATTTTGTCAAAATAAAACTCAATCTCCTTGGCCACTATGGTTGATATTGTCCCAGTCTCAAGTCTTCTTAACCAAACCTACACGGTGCAAAATCCACCATGCTAAACATATAACTTAGTGGGGAAAACTAAAAACATATAATCTGGCGATTGTTTCTAGCAATCGTTTAGCATTCATATACAATAAATCATATCAAAGCTCAAATAATCTTTAATTATTGAAATTACTAAACATCCTAATATCATTTGCCTCAGAACATAATATAACATATCAAAATAAAATACATAATATAATTGCTTCAAACTTTCTCATATCTGAACAGAATATCAAAATCATAAAACATAACCTTAAAGTATCTGGACAAATCTTATTTACATAATAACAACATTTAGTTATATCAGAACTGAACTTAACTTATAACAGACTTAAAAATATCGGAACACAAAACAAGTTAGCCTATTAACCCTATTTATAGAAATGGGTAATAGGACTAATACAGAAGATACCATGATCGGTATTATAGAACAGGAGAGATTAAGTCTTATTAACAGATGACATTGAAGTGTCCAAAATAGGAGACACTGCAATGTCACAGGAGTAGCTGCAGACCCTTCTAGTCATGCCTATTTACCCACTACTAAGACTTGATTGTTTTAAAAACAATCCATTTCAAATTTCACATTGATAAGCAAAAGATGTTATGTCATTATGAACTTATAAATACAAATCCAACTAATCTTGCTTAATAGAATAATCATTAGCAATAATGTACCTTTAAAGGCATTATGTGTTTACACATTCCATAACATGACACAAAGTTACATTTATAACAATCATATTCAATTCACATAACATAAACCTTTTGAAATACATTGGTATTCAGAAGTACACATTCACCTTTAAACATATCATTCCTTTCAACTTTAAACACAAGATTAATTAACCTCACATTTTTAAGTAATTACCTCCATAAATAAACCATAACTCAATTATCTTTTGCTCCATTAATTTAACATCATCTTGGTTCAATTTTAACCTCAACTCAGTTTAATTAAACCATTGTTAAACGTCCTAACATTATATATGTCAACAATTACACAACCAAGTTTAGCATTTTGTTTATTCCAGATTTTCTTAGGACAAGTTTTGGGTTAGATTTGTATGGCTACTTTGACATAGAAGATGAGTCTTATAAGCAATGTGTTCTTCTAGAAAAATGTTCCTCTATGTATTAATGTTCTAATGAACTATAGTTCATACAATTAGGTTTATTATTTCTTAAGTTATCTCTAAAATACTACAAACTGTTTTTAAACAATGACAGAATCCAAAACTCAACTTTAATCAAAATTTCAAAACTCTTCGAGATAGAAATAAAATTATATTCCTTCATGAAAGTTTTAGACTTATGTATTTAGTTTAATTTACAATTAAAATCACCCATTTGGACATCTTCAGGTCAAGTAATGGCCAAAATACCATTGTCTATATAGTGAAACCTATTGAGTGAAACTATTGCAATTAACTCACATCTTACACCTTCAGCACCCCCTTCACCAAAATTCATGAATTCCACTTCAACTACACCTTATTAATGGCTCAATTACACATCAATTTTCTGTCCAGAACCAATTCCAAAGTCATTTAGTAAATAGTTCACAATCCTTATCTTTCATACATTAAAATCGAAACAACATATGCCAAACCAGAATTATTTTTCCAGCACCTAATGTTCAACATCATAACATATATTTCTGGGCCTCAATTACACATCAATTTTATGTCCAAAACCAATTCTAAAGTCATTCACAAATTAGGTATCATAAAACTTATATGAATACGTGCTATCAAGTTTAGAAATCCCTTACCACTTTAACTTCAAATTCCTACTTCAAAGAACCAATTGAACCGGCCCTTCCAAACAATCAGCACGCATAAAGATTTGTAAGTGAAGATGATCCAAAACCAAGTAAAATTCTAGAAGTTGAGAGGAGTGAGTAGTTTCGATTACAAGGAGCAAAAGTTAGTGAGTAGGCTACCTAAATGAGCTAAAGTGATATAGCTCTTGCTTTGCTAGGTGTCCTCAAATTATTAAGTTATATGTCTTAATGCATGTAATTCCATTTGCCTAGTTAAGATGCTGCCACTTGTCACCTACAAAACTAGTCCACATGTCAATCATCCAATGGTGCCAAATGTCATTTAAATTATAGATGTTGTCATACTAATTTTCATGTACCAACTTCACTTGGCATATGCTACTTTTCCTAGTCTGAATATACATTTAATGACCTTAATCCTATAATGGTATCAATTAATTCCAATATACTAACTGTAGTCCATCAATACTAAAATTTAAGTCATATGCCTTTAACATTCAAATCATAGAATAATTTTAACTCCTATCTCACATATACTTTTATGATCATGTATCATTTCAACTAGGGTATATTTTTGGGCCTTACATGTGTACTTTCATCACTTTTATATGGAGGTCTTATCTACATGGATTACATATTTAGCCCATAGGTATTTCATGATATGTGTGATAAAATGTTCAATACAAATACTATTTTTTTGGTTTTGAGTATTGATGTTATCTTACATTTATGCTGATCAATACATTATCAATTTTGTAGTTTCCTTTTCTTTAATGATAACAATGTCACCATTGAAACCCTTATAGGTTTCAACTTTAAGAAATAAAAACAAGATGTTGAATTTGAGCTAGAGATGGTAGATATCAACATTACCGTGGTCAAGGATAGGCCATCTATACCCATATCTGTCAGTTCAGAGGTTGAGAGAGCAGCATATGTAGCTTGCGAAAGGTCAAACAGTTATTTAACCATAAAGACATCCATACCTTACTTATAACACCCCAACATGTACCCTGAAAGTATTATAGCATGTTTGGGGTGTATTAACAAATGAACATAATTAATTAGTACATCTAAGTATAGTAACATATATAATGGTACTTAACGTAAAATACAAGGTAAATGGATAATTTGTTCGCTTCAACATGGACATACATACTTAGATGTGAAATATGTATGAAAATTTTTATATGTTTGCTTGGATTATGAGCGTGATGTGACAAGAATTAATAAAAGAAGTATTTTGTAAGTAATTGGGATATTGTTGGTTAAATTGGATGTCTTTTTTATGTTGCTCTTAAATGATAAGACCGAAGCTAGTTGATTTGGGATGTGTAACTCGCTGAATGGATAGGTTCTACTAAATATACTTTTATAATTTGGCCATATTTTAGTCTATACACCTCCAGATTGGATAATTTTAATTGGAGATTAAACTGGAGACATAGTTCTAAACCTTTCATGGAGGAATTGAAATTTGATTATATTTCTAAGAGTTTTGAATTTTGTTTTGAAGTTGAGTTCTAGTTGTTGTCCTTGTTTTTGAACAACTTGTATTTTTTAGGGTATAACACCCAATATCATCAACCAAATTGCATGAAATTTATGCCATTAGAAACTTAATACATAGGGAAATGAAATAAATTGATAAGATTATAGGTTAATGTGGGAATTAAAGGGAGAAGAAGGACTAATATGTAATTTTCCTAATGTCAACTCATGGACCAATAAGATTAAAGCAAGAGTGTCCAATAGAATTGTAACACACTATCCAATAGAATTGTAACACATGGTGCAATATAATTTTAACACATGGTTAAATAGAATTATAACATATGGTCCAATGGGATTGTAACGTATGGTACAATAGGATTGTGACATATGGTCCAATAGGATTGAAACATGTCTAAGATTAGAAAATTCATGGAAAGACATATGGAGAGGGGAGATGGACTAAACTTTGATGGACTAACTTCATATTTTTATCCTCTCCATTTAACCTTCTTCATCCCATCATTTTTCACTTGGTGATTTAAGCAAAACCAAAAAAGGAAGTAAAGGAAAAGCATTAGAAAAACTACTTTACCAATTTTAAGGTTTGAAACTTATGCTTAAACCAAAAAAGGAAGTAAAGGAAAAGCATTAGAAAAACTACTTTACCAATTTTAAGGTTTGAAACTTCACTAAGTTGATTTCTGTATTTATGTATGATTGAATAGATATAAAGATTCATTTCGATGTGGAAATTTTTTTGGGATGTTGCTTTGGTGTTACTTTGCATGAACTTGGTTGTATATGATAAGAGAGTATCGTGTAGTGGAATTTTGTCCAATGTTTGTTTGAGTTAGTCACATTGTTTGAGTCTTAAATCAGCCTGCAGACTTCCAAATCATGTGATTTTAGTTAAATATGAGGCCTAAGATATAGAGCTAAATATCTCTAGAAGGGACTTTGACCTAATTCTGGCTCTATTACCTTAAAAAAAAAGGTGACTTGATGCTGCCCCTATTTTGGAGCATCTTATGATATTTTGCTTATATCTCATGATTTAAAAGTGCAAATGGTCTAATTTGATAGTTCTATAGAAACTATAAACATGTAGAAAATTGTTTTTGGAAGACCTTAAAACCAGTTATGAATTTCTCTATATGTATATTAAGGAACAAGTAGTGGTATAAAAGGAGAGAGTGTTTGTCACGATCGTGTCATTGTTTTTGTTTATGATATTTTTACCAAATCTTATCCGAATCTTTTTGAATGTTTATGAAACCTTTCAAACACCTAAAAATAAATGCAATAGGACTTACTATGTGTGAATTGGGTGATTGAACATTGGAATTTGAGATTGAGCATAGTGCATTATAAAGAAAACTTACTTGTACATAAAGGATTGGTATGCATATTTATTGCTCATATATGTATAGTATGATTATAAATGTGTGATTTTGACAACCTCCTAAAGGTGGTAAGTTATGACTTACATGTATGAACATATATATAGATTTTATGACCTGAAATGTATATCATATCATTTGTTAATATATGAATTGTGAAATTTGGAAATGGTTAAAAGAAATGTTATAGCGATTGCTCTATTTTCTTGGTTGACGATAAATAGGCATACCTATAGGGTTATAGTACAGTTGCTACAGTTCGACACCATCGGTGTCCACAGTTTGATACCTTCAGGTATCCATAATTCGATACCTTTGAGTATCCATAGTTTGATATCTTTTAATATCCACAACACTCGTTATCCACAATAACAGAAAATGTGCAGGCCTAACACAAAAAGGAAAGAGATATAAATAAGAAATATAGTTTGACAACATAAATAATCAAAATATGAATAATAATTCGCATTTATATTGATAATTTGTATCATTGAGTGTTGAATACCAATGTTTAAGTTTTGAACGCAAATTTATGGTATATGAAAAAAATATTGAAGCATGTTTGCATTATTTATTTGATTAATTATGCCATCGTTATTTATATTTGTGTGATGTTCATGAATGTATGTTCTTGGCAGATGACTAATGTGAGTAGTCATCAAAACTAAGTGTTTCCCCACTAGACTTTCAAGCTTAGCACAGGTGTTAACCCGTGTAGGTCCAAGTCATAGGAGTGAGGTATAGAAAACATATGCTGGGACCAAGGCTAATAGATAAAACAAAAAGTACTTATGGAAGGTGTTTTTAGTTAAATATGATTAAACATGTAATGGTTAAAAGAAATTATGTTTTCTTTTGGATTACTATGTAAATATATTTTTTTTACTACTATTAAATGACAAGTATTGGGTAGTTTTGTAATGTGTATATGTATATCATTGCACCGAAATGCTTGTCATGAATGTATGTATAGGAAATTGGTTGTCTTATATGTAGATGGTTGTAGGTTCCGTATAGGGGGTGTCACATAAACATCTATTAAGTGGACTTTTAGAAACAACCTAGCAAGGGATTTCCTCAATAATGTCTCACAATGATATCAAGTATATTCTAATGTTGAAATAGGTATCTTATTGAAGGAATTGTACTCTATGAGATATATAAGAGTAAGAGGAGTAAGGGAGTACATCATTATAATGGTCCACCTTTAGACTAAGCTCAAAACCTTAAATATTTATATTCCTGATGCTCGTATAGTTCATCAAGCTCACTTCCATCAGAGTTTGGTATTCTAGTTACTACATACAATCCTCAAGATGAAGCTTAGAATATAAATGCACTAATCACTCCTTGTGTTGTTGAAGAAGAGAAGGTGAATAGTACAACTTATACAACCTTAATAGCAACCAAGGGGAAGGCAAAGGTAAAGCCCCGTAAATTTAAAGGTAAGAAACCTAAATTTCCACAACATATGGGTTGTTCAATCTAGTGTTGTTAGATGTATTGGGGATATTATAAAGAGTATGAGGTGTTTTTTTTTTGTAAGAAGGGACACAGAAAGTTAGAATGCTAGAAGTATAAAACCTGGAAAGAAAGCCCAGAGCTATTAGGTAACTCCTTAGCTTATATGATACATGAGTCTAATCTTGCTATAGCCACATCAAGTTTTTGGTGGCTAGATAATGAAGCCACTAATCATATTGCTTCTATGATACATGAATTCATACGTAAGATAAAGTAGAATACGGAGGAGGAAAAACTGATGGTGGGCAATAACTAAGAATTTGATGTGACTCTATAAAAGATGTTTATTTAAACCTTAATACTGGCTTCAAGGTTGCATTAAATGACACATTTATACACCATATTTTAGATGAAATTTGATCTTTGTATCTATTTGAGATAAAGAAGGTTATATTTTTGTCATTAAATCTTTTTTTGTAAAGTTATATTTCAATGCAAAACATATTGGTACTACCTTCTTATCATGTGTTTTGTATAAAATTTTTCTTGCCCCTAATGAAATGTATGCTTCTTCATATATTGTCTAACAAGTTACAGAAAGGTAAACTTGATAAAGGATAAGTCATACATGTTGTGGCATAAAAGGTTGGGTCTCATTTCCAGAGATATAGTTGAGAGATTAGTTAAGAATAATATTATCCTAACTTTGGATTTTGATGATCTGGAAATATATATTGAATGTTGAAGGGGTAAATTGACCAAAATAAAGAAAACGAGGTCAACTCATGCTTTTGACTTATTAAAATTCATACTTACAGATATATGTCGACCTTATAATGTTATATTGTGTAATTCAAGATATTTTCTTGCATTTATTGATTACTTTTCCCACTATGGATATATGTTCTTACTTAAAGAAAAAGTCCAAGGTTAATGAAAAATTCAAGACCTTTAAGGTTGAAGTTAAGAACCAATTGGAAAGGTTAGTTAAGATTTTCATATTTGACTGTGAAGGTGAATATTATGGCAAACATGGTGTTTCAAGACAAGAAAAAGGTTCATTTGCCAAATATGTGGAATAGTGGCTCAGTTCATTACGCTATGTAGTCCTAAGAAAAATGGTGTGGCCAAAAGATGTAATCACACCTTAAAGGACAAAATGAGGTTAATGAAAAGTTGGAGTAATTTACTTGATTACTTTTTGGGTAAAGCTATAAAAATTACCTTATATATACTTAATAGAGTCCTAAGCAAATCAATGTCAAAGAAGCCTTCTAAAATTTGAAAGGGGTGGAAGCCTAGCCTCACCCATATTTGTGTATAGGGTTGCCTTGTTAAGGTACGTTTATATAATCCTTATGAAGATAAGTTGCATTATCATTCCACTCGTTGTTATTTTGTTGGATATTCTAACTGCTGGATCCCGTTTTCGGAACCCAACCTCTTAAACTTTACACTTTCACTCTTGCTCTGATACCATAAATGTTGGGACCC
>JANSVA010000002.1:37520490-37531679 GCA_025504915.1 Erythroxylum reticulatum | reverse complement strand
ATCTTGGACTTAAAGAGTACTTTAAGGTTTATCATTTTAAAGCTTAGTGATCTCTACTCCATAGAAAAATCAATTTCAAACTAGGATGGCCAAAGCTCATTTTCAAGAGGATTCTATCACTTTTGATCACTTGTTTTAATATTTCCATTTTGTATTCCCCAAAATCCAAAAATACATTTTACAAACTTTTTGCAATTCAATTTAGCTCGGTTAGTGTTTTCAAAGATCAAAAACCCTCTTTTCTCAATTAGCTTGCATAGCATGACATATATGTTAAGTTAGGTCTATTCATTTTAGGTTCCGATTAAGATATATAACCTGAGGTTGCACCCTATATTGCAATCCTTAGATTATTTTGGATTTGACCTCCCAGGATACGAACAAGGTCTGAATCAATAAGTAAAGATTTAAGTGTGAGGAAGTTGATAATTGTGCATTAGTGTGTGTTTTTCTAAGTATTTGGCATTTGTTTTTTTGCATAATAGGTTATTATTGTTGTGTTTTAGGACTTATTTTGTATGTTTTTTTTAGTTTTGTCTTTATGTTTGTTCTTTTATGTTTGATGTGGTAAGAATTGATCATTTTGATGTAGGAATGGACGGTGGGAACCTTTGTGATTGAGCTAAGGACCAAGAGAGGAGAAGAGAAGGGGAGGAGTTATAAGACAAGAACTTACGATCATGGGATTTATGCTAATTCCCACGATCGTGGGATCCCTAACCTGAAGAGATGTTTAGGTTTCACTTTTTTAAGGATCTTGTGACTATAAATGGGCATAATCCCTAAGGCTGAAGAGGGTGTCGTGAGGAGTTGCTTCCATGAGCTAAACAACATATTTAGAGCCTAGAGAGAGGTAGAGAATCAAGATTTCCATTCCAAATTAGGCAAAGAGCACACCAACTACAGATTTTCCAAATTTGAACAAAGAAGAGGAGGAGCTTGCTTCATCTAGTTCTTATTTCCTTTTACTCTTCTAGCATTTTTGTTATGGATTTTCTAGTTTTTGGGTGGGATGTTAAGGGAATTATAAATGGCTGAGTTATTTGTGAGATTACTTTTCAACTAGTTATTGAACTCCTACTTTATTTATTTGAATGAATGATGCTTTTGATGAATGTTGAGTTTATACCTTGTAATATATTGAGAAATTGAGTTAGATAAATTGTGTAGGGTTATACAATGAGAATTGGCACTCTATAGACCTACATTCATCAAGGTAATTGATTATTTAGAGAGAGATCTTGGCTAATTAGTTGATTACCCACAGAATAACTTTATAACTAGTTGAATTGGTGGATTGATTCTATAGATTGAGAGATTGCTTAATCATTTCCATTTAATTTGGTTAGGGACAATTAATTACACCTTGAGAGAGGGTAGTTAATACATTAGGATATCTTAGGAGAGGCACAATTCAGTTAACAAGGTAGGTTAAAAAGATATGTCTATAATAAAAGTCAACTAGAAGGGTCTATAGTTGAACCATAATTAACTAAAGAGTGCAATTTTCTATTGTATTTATATGCATCATAGATATAAATCTTATTAAAGCATCATCTTCATTTTTTTCCAAAAGTTGGAAACCTTGTTACAGGAAAGGGAAGAGGAAACATAAAGCAATTTGTTTAGACTTAATGACATTTCATCAAGCTTATCAACATTATATTTAATTGAGATGATAAAGAAGTTGAGAAGTACAATTGGTAAGGTACAACTTTATTATTTTCCTGTCTCAATATCAATTTTTTTTTCTGATCATAATAATTAACATATATCATTCTTTTTAGTGGTAAAATAAGTTGATAGGCAAGGGCACAAGATCATTGCAATGAGTATCCAAAATTGTTTAAAGATAAAGTGATATCTTCTAATGACTCCTTAAACCATATTCGTTGGTTGTCTACTGGCATTAACGTTGTTGCAAAGGAACATTCAAGTTATGTTATTAATGGACACTAGTTTATGACTAAAAAATGGGATGCAAGATGTAAGAGTCAAAATAGTGGACTTTCTTTAATAATATTAACCTCAAGTTTTGTATGTTCTTGAGACCAAAATCAAACACTTAGGAATTTGAATTACTATAGTGAAATAGATGAAATTATTGAAATGGATTACTTGGGCACAATCAAGTGTAAAGTTTTTCAAATGTTGTTGGTATCAAGAGGAGAAAGATGATTATAACCTTCCTCGAGTAAACTTCAAAAAGTTATATAGAGGATCATTTTGTATTTTCTAACCAAAAACATCATTTGTTTTATGTAGTTGATTATCATAAGGAAGGTTTTCATTATATGGAGAAGAAGGTACCGAGGTATTTGTTAGATATATATTTGGATGATAATGAAAATGTTGAAGAAACATATTAGGGAGAACCAAATGACTATTATCAATAATTTCTTTATAAAGGATGTTAACATAGATCTCAATTAGTTTAGCATGAATTTACCTATAAGCACAGTATGTCAAATATCTTAAATAGAGAAATAAAAAATTATGATGATGAAGAAGATTTAGATTTTTTATGATAAGAACTAGGATTAGGCAGATCTTAATCAATAATTTGTTATAGAAGGTCTTTACTTATTTTTCTTTTTCTATTAAAAGTTTTAACTTTTATACTATATATTTTAGTAAAATTTAATAATCTAACAATTTTTTTTGTTATAGGTCTTTGTAATGAAAAAAGGGAAGACGTAAACATGTGCACAAAGTTTATTGCATTAGGATCTATGGCAAAAATTTTTAGAAAGCAGCAAAAGAAAACTTATACGTATGAACTAAGATATTCATCGTACTTGTCACTTGAAGAGCGAGTGTATTTGGATGATAGAGAAAAGCAATGCCAAATCATTAAAGAAAACATATCAACAATAATTCTAACTATTTTCCATAAAGAGGTATATTCTTTCTCATTTCTTTGGCATATATATATGATTATTTACTGTCAAATCTAGTTACACATAGTTGCCATAACAATAGTTATTTTTAGTCCTCTTTTATTGTGAAAATAATTTTTCCAATTATTAATATACATAAATAATCTTATAATTTATTCCTTTTCCATTTTATGGTTTTAATTTTCATAAACTTTAATAGAAAGAGTAGGACCACTCCTCTAAGAAGAATGACGTACCACAACCTTTATGTCCTTTAGATAGTGATGCTAACTTTTTAAGGCGGAAAAACAAAATAAACTAGTTGAGAAAAAACCACAAATGGAACAAGTAGCTAGAGGGGATGAACCGTGTAAAATTGTTGTTCAAGACAAAGCAGGGGAAGTGATTGTTTAAAAATAATCCACTTTGATGAGGTGGTAAGAGCTACTAACTAGAATTATAAAACAACAATCAAAACCACATAAAAATGTAGTAGAAGGACAAGTGTATAATAGATTGCAATATAAGAAAATAGAAATTATATAAGCATAGATGTGACAAAACTTGCTTACTACTCAATAAAAAGATAATCATATATTGTACTATCATTTAAACGATGTTTCTGCTCTATACTAACATTAATAATTATTTTTAATATAGAATTGTGAAGGAAAAGAAGAGAGGTCTAACTTTTCTCAAGGAAGTTCACACAAGATTTGTGGAATAATGTAAACTAATTTTATTCACTTCTCTTAATTTGGTAGTTGGTACTGATAGGAAGACGTTAATTGAATTTACACTTTTCTTAGGTACTATGGCTTATAAACAAAGTCTTGTACCTCTAAATCATATCAATTGGTATAAGATTCCCAAAGAACCTACTTGAGAATATGTTAATGTAAGAAACCATCATACTAGTACTCTTTCTTCTTACATCATACTAATACTCTTTCTTCTTACATCATATTAATACTCTTTCTCATTTAATTTATGAAATTTAAATGAACATTTATTTCATTACATAAGATATAGATTCTACCATTAGAAGGTAAATAATAGACTTTGAAGACTATTAGAGATGCTTGGAGAAGTTAAACATATATGACAGATATAGAAAGAATGGCCAATCGTCCCAACTTCCAACTGTATAAGCAAAAGTCTTGAGGAGCCCATTTGATATTTGAAACACCCAGATGTGATGGAATGACAATTATTAGTTCTTTTTACTAATTATTTTCATAACATCTAATTAATATAATGATTTAATAGGTAATTACTTAAAAAATATTTGAAATAAAAAACAATAAACTAAATTATACATAATTGGTCCTAAGAGTTTTGCAATTATTTACTCTAAGTTGGTAAGTTCTTTAATGAGTTATAATATATCAAATTATTTCGAAATTCTAAAATAATTGTTCCGTTGGATATGAAAATGCAACAGAGGATAAAACTCCACTCTCTAATGATATGTTTAAACTTTTAAAATAAAGCCTAGAAAAAGTGTACAAACAAGATACTAAAGTTATAAGAGAGAAAATTGTGAGTAGAGTTTTGTCTTATAAAAATTTTCTATTTTATTATTACTTTCATTGAGATGCCCATATTTATTACTTATTATACATGTTTTTGACCTTATTGTGTTATTATGCTATTCATATCACGTACATTCCATTTTATTTATTTTTCATTGTTGATCTGTTCTTCTGTTCAAAATGAGTTTTTTCTAGTATAATTGTAAGTATAGTAGGTTTAATTATAATTATATATTATGTTTGCATTCATTATTGTGTTTCAAGTTTCTTTGTTTCCTGTTTGAAATATAGTTGTTTCCATTATGGTTTATAATTCCCATAAACCTGCAGTTACACTAATTAAGGTCAATTTGATTGAAGAAGTAACACACTACTTTTCTTTTATAGGCTCACATTGGAGAAGTGCAAAAAGAAAATGGTAGTCAAAAGCTTTATAAAGATATGGCTAATATGGGACTGATAAGGCCTAGATGTAATAAATTTTTTGAAAATAGTGTGAAAGCATCTTGTATGAAAGAAAATTATACAACAATTGAGGCCTTGTGCAAAATTCCTAGTGAGTATCCATAGCCCATCAAGAATGCATTGGAAGAAGAGATGAACGAAAGGCAGAAGTTGGAAAGAAGAGAATAAGAAAAGAATTAGACAAAAAGAAAGTTTAACTTTTGGAAATGAATAGACAACTAGAATAAGATAAAGCAGATGGAGAAGAAATGATGAAACAAAATTTCTCTCTCATTCAATGTCTGTTTGGGTAACCTAACACCACTAACATTGACATGCTTTGTAAATTGATTGCATTTAGTCAATCAAGAAGAAAATTTTCTATTCCTCCAAATCATACTTATCAACATAAATAATGTCGGGTGATAGATTTCCTTAATTTACTGTTGTTGTACATCATCTTGTTGTCTATGTTAAGATTAATTACTTTTTTTTTCCCTTTTTCAAATCTAGTGCACCCAATATGCATTGAAATTTTGATGCTTTCTAACTTTTTCCATAAAAAGAACTGAATGATTATGTTGTTATTTGTTTTTTTTAGACTACATTATTTGTCTTGATTAACTAGAGGTCACAATAAAGGAATTAATATTTCATTCATTAGTTATAACAACCTATTTAAGAGCATTATAGTTTTACAATAATTCTATTCTAATAGAACTTTTTGTGTATGAAGTTGATGATAAGGAATTGATAAGAGGTATTTGGTGAAGGATTTTAGAGTGTCCATACATATTAGTTATGTTTTGTATTTTAGTTCATGCACTTATATTCCATTTTAACTTTAGGAAGATAATATAGTTGTATATTTTGGCTATTGTATTTTGATTATGTTAAAGGTTGAATTTTATAAGTCCTTATGGACTACAAGATAGAATATATAAATACAATTTTCTTGTTATTGACATGTGATAGTATGTAACTAAGACAGACATTAATATATGTATGCTACTTTTGATGTATATATGGATGTTGCCTTCTTAATGACAACAGTTTGCATTTACATTAACATGTTATTAGTAATGAAAAATTAAATTGTTGTTTTTCTTGTTCCATATTAGAGCCTAAACAGATCGCTTTATTTCCTTATAAATACTTACATTATTGATGTAACCATTTAATATTATTGATATTGTTTGAAACTATTGTGTTTCCTTAGTCAAAACTTAACGTAACATTATTAATTTTATTTCCTTATATTTATAACAGTGCCACTTTATTTAATAGTATAAATTTTGTTGATTTAATGAAATAATAATATTAACTTCACTTTTAGTTACGGATTTGTCTATTGCCAAATACCTTTTTTTGTAGCAATGAACATTTTATAAAATGATGAAATACATGACTTATCTTTTTGGATAAAGTCTAATTAAAAACATCAAGTATCATATTTTTCATTCTCCTTTAGATTTTAATGTCCTTATAAATATGATTTATATTTATCACATAATTTATGAAAATAATATACATATAAAATGTTAGAAATAATTAAAATGATCCAGTAGAGCAAATGCAATTTATGTTGGACTATATGTTGGTTGATGTTGTTCTTCTTCCATATAGGGTCCTTTAGATTTTGACATGCCAAAGTTTTTTTCCTATTTATGATTAGCTCATTCTTGCTTATATTCCCTATTGTTGTTTCTTTTATTTTCCCTTCTTCACCTTCTCCTTTGACATCTTAACTCTATTTCAGCTTGGTTTTTAACTATATTCTTATTTAACTTCTATTATCATCTTCCCTTTTCTATTTTTCTTGAAGCTTATTCAACTAATTTTATTCCTGCCTATTTTTTTCTTCCATTGTTTTCCTTCAAGTTCTAATTCCCAGGCTTTAGTCAGCCTCTTATGTTTTTTTCTATTTTTAGTAATATGTTAAGCCTTATGTCCTAATCCTTAGAGGATTTTCCTCCCCTTGCTCCCTCTCATATTCTATTAACCTAACCTTCATCCTTTCCCTCACTTTCTTATAAGCAAACAATCTCACACATTTTAAATTTGCTAATCTTTAAAGTTTCATTTAAACCTTTTTACCAGAAACGTAAATGTAATTGTTAGGGGATTCTTCTATTTATTTAAAGCTCAATAATTTCCCTTTAGTCCTGGTATATGTTAAACATATAATATAATTATGGTATTTTGAAGGAAAAGCTATCTAAATGGAAGGTAGCACTAAATAGATTCTTCAGGGATAAGAAACCTCAATTTCTTACTTGAGTGTATAGGATCAGAAGCAATAAAAGCAACATATACTGAAGGAAGTTCTTGTTGATGAAGATGATTTATTTCTCTTGAGAAAACACAATTATAGAAGTTAGGTCATGAAATTATAAGAATAAGTCAATATTCATTCAAAAATAGAGACCTAGAATTCAATTGCAAAGTCTCAAGTAAAGTCAGATCCCTATATAGATCAACATATACAACATTCCCTTAGAATTTTAGGCCACTAGGTTTAATATTACAAAACCTTTATATTTGGATGAGACTACAACTAAAATGAAGAGGGTTAGTTATAAAAAGACATGTGTCATTATCGATAGCCAACAAATACTACCATAAGCAATTCCACTATTAAGGTTAGAAGAAAATGACAAGTTATTTAAGGATGTGGTTAAAATCACTTACTCACGGAAACCGGACAATGCAGATCCTACAAAAGCTTGACACTTTACTATAAGGAAATTCTTGACAGGGGATTTTTAGGAGCTAATAAACTTATATGAAAATATGAATAGCAATTCGAAAAAGATTGACAAAGAGGAGACTACTAAAATGGAATAATAATAATATTCGAGGAGTAGTAATCGTACTTTAAAAAATATTTGTAAATAATTAACCCCAAATAAGAAATAAGTCTTGGTTAATCCTAACACTTAACCTTAATATATAGATACTATTACTCAAAAAATCACACAAGATATTAAGGAAAGCTATGTTCAGGGAGCCAACTTAGATAGACAAGAAAACCATTCTCTTCTAATGTTACTATTACAAATAGTGTATCCCTAGTTGTGAATCCTGTTGAGCCTATAAGTGGTAAGGAGTTAGGCAATTCAGCCACAGATAAGCAATTCAAAAATGTCATAGTAAGTAAATCTAAGATGAAGAATAAGGTTACACTACTAACTTCCCCTTAATGTCTATCTTATCATAGAATATTAGGGGATTAATAACCTCAATAAAAAACTATCTTTATAAGATTATGTTCAAAACTTAACGTTTTCTTATTGATATTTTGGAAACTAAACTAAAGAGAACAATTACAGGAATTTATATTTTGTGGAAAAAAAAACATTGGCTCTTCTATACTAATCATCATCATCACCATTATGGAAGAACAATAGTAAATCTTAATATATTAGAGTTGCGCCAAACCAGTATGCCAAATTAATTGATCTATTTAGCTATTACCTTGAAATAACAAAACATCAAGTTTTATATTACCTTTGTATATGCACTTATTATACTTTCCAAAGGACTTCACTCTATTGCAAATTAAAAGAAACTGAAGCTTCTATAAGATCTTTTTAGATCATCTTATGGTATTTTAATAGCATTTTATACCCCTCAGAAGTTAAAGGTAATGCTAATCTTAGGAATTATATTGAAGATTTCAGTGATTATACTAACTATATTTAGTCCATAGACCTTAAAATAGATAGAGACTTCTTCATATGGAGCAATAAGCCAAAGGGTAAGTGGTTCTTAAGAAATAAAATTAATATAACAATTCTTAATACATAATGATTTTCTAGCTTCCTTATAAGTAAAGCCATTTTCAATAATCCTATAATCTGAGACCAGTCTCTTATACTAATGCAGAAGCTGTTCAGTTCATAAAAGAGAAGTACTACTTTTAGATTTAACGATTTCCTATCTAAGGTGGATGGCTTTGAGAAAGCTATTTTGATGGGACTTAACTTAGATATTTAAGGGTACAAGATATTCATATATATGAGAAAGCTTCAACAGATAAAGAATGAAATTGAAATTATCAATAAGAAGAGTTATAGTAATATTTATCAGGTAGCTTCTGATGCTAAAGAGAATTTTGTTAAAAGTCAGATCTTACTTTACTATGCTCTCTATGATGTGCGCCTCTAGGAATAGGAAAAATTTTGCCTTATTTAAGTACAATCAGGCTACAACAAATAATTACTCCATCTTAAAGCAAAGAATTAGGAACTTATGAATTAAAGATGATGATAGGAATTTTAACTTTTTTTTATAAAGATATTCCCTCTACTAACTTCCATTAATTAAGTTAGAGAATGGCTTTCCAATTGAATCTTAAAAATGGACCAAGTAGGAAGTTCATAATTTTTTCTCCAACTCCCTTGGTTCCCTATAAATATCATTTCTTCCAGCTAGCTCAAAAATTATATCATCAAAACCACATCTTAAACTTAATAAGCAAACTCTTTGGCTAGACCTTTTAATGAGAATGATATTTTTACCCTCATTCTTAATAAAGCTCTAGGGCTAAATGGTATGAATGCTTATTTAATATAAAAAGTTTGGCATCTTACTAAACCATTAATTGCATAAGCAGTACTTGAATTCTTTCATCGTGGAAGTATGTTAAGGAAGCTCAAGAAAAAATTCATTTATCTCATTCTCAAGGTATAAGCTCTTAACTTTCTTAAGGATTTCAGGCCCATATCTTATTGCAATACTATTTATAAAATCATTTCCATGTTACAAGCTAACAGGCTTAAAGAGACATTTTCTCGCCATATTGATCACTCTCAAAGAGTTTTCATAAAGGGGAGGTATATTAGGGATAATATCTTACTCATTCAAGATCTATTCAAGAATTACAACATAAAGTAATTTAAGTAAGAATTGTATCATAAAGATAGATTTCCATAAGACTTTTAATTTTATTGATTAGAATTTTATTTTTCACATCTTTTAGGCATTTGGTTTTTTTGTATAACTATATAGGACAGATCGAATAATGTATCACCATAGTATCTTATAACATTTTAATCATTGGAGAGCCTACAAGAAACATTAAAGGAACTAGAGAATAGAGACAAAAAGGCCATTTATCTGCTTGTCTCTTTATATTAATAATGGTAGTGTTCATAAAGTTGATCAGAGTAGCGATTAACCAGGAAAAAAGCTTTAAATATCATTTAAAATGTTAAAGATTAAGGATATATAGCTTAACTTTTTCTGAAGATCTCATCTTATTCTCTAGGGATGATCCTAGCCTTATAAGCATTCTCATGTATTGATCTTAGACCTTTCTATTAATGAGGACAAAAGCAATTTGTTATTCTTAAAGAGTGCTCAATAATATTCTATTTAGCTCTCCAATCTGACAGGTTTAAAGGACATGAATGAAGTAAATCACTTGTTAATATAGAAATTCAATATGATATGTAAACGACACAAGAAGGGGGTTTGAATTGTGTAATCTTTTCAAAAATATTAATCTTTTAAAACTTCTTGAATTTCTTTACGAAAAATTCAAATGATTACTAAAACACTTTGCTAAAGTTAATAAGCAATGTAATCACAAGTAATATTATCTACTCGTTTAACAATAAGAAAATTAAAAGTAAAGGTTAGAGAATAAACACTGTGATTTTATACTGGTTCACCCTAAATCTTGGGCTACGTCCAGTCCTTAGAGTTAGTATGAGATTTCACTATTCTCTTTAACTTTACAAGTATTCTTTCTACACTTACAGAGCCTCTTCAAGTCTCCCTCACAAAGTATTCTTTATCAGTTGTATTAGCCTCTCCAGGATTTAGCCTTCCTTTCTCTCTTTAAGAAAAGTATTCTTTAGCTTTAGGTTACAGATGTATTCGCTCACTTCTTTCGCACTTTGAATACAGAATATTTGCTAATGTAAAAGTATTCTTTTCTTTTTTTTCTATTGTCTTCAACTAGAACTAGTATTTATAGCCTAATTCTTTAACTGTCTTCTTGAGAACTGCTTTTTGAATCTTCTAGAAACAATTATCAGTTGAGTTCTGTAACTAACTCTAACTAACTAACTGTCTGACATTCTAGAATATCTTCCTTTTGTATCGTCTGGAATAATGCTTTTTCTGTTATTATGTTTCATCTGATATTCTGCTTCGTCTATTGTACTGCTTTGTCTAGTGTCGCACTTCATCTGGTGTTGCGCTTCGTCTAGTATTGATCGCACACCTTCTAGGTTGACTAAGTATTACTTACATTTTTCTGCACACTTAACAAACTTATCAAAACAATTCATACATTTCTAAGATTATTATTATTTGATTG
>JANSVA010000002.1:37496121-37517439 GCA_025504915.1 Erythroxylum reticulatum | reverse complement strand
ATTGGAGAGAACTAAGAATTGTCAGACAATGGTGAATCTTATGTAAGTTACCTAAATTATTAAATTCATCTTAAGTAGAATTTCCAACTCCATCAGTTCTTAATGATATAATTATTTAGATATCATTTAACTATTCAATATGGTTCTCATCCTATTTAAAATTATTTAGTTCTTTCTCTCTTTTTATTTTATTGGAGAGAACTAAGAATTGTCAGACAATGGTGAATCTTATGTAAGTTACCTAAATTATTAAATTCATCTTAAGTAAAATTTCCAACTCCATCAGTTCTTAATGATTGGATATTAAAACCAATTTATTTTTAGACCAAAGCTGCAAAATTTTTAAAATATCAAAGCCTTATATTTTTATCTAAAAAAAACTCACGCATATCTTTCTTTTAAAATCATTAATAAAGAGAATCAAGTAAGGGGTTTTACAGAGAGAGAGAGATGCTTAATGGGACTTCAAATATTTGCATAAATAAGTTAGAGTGGCATGTTATCAAATCAAAAGTTTAGAAAAGCTCTTCTTTAAGTGCTTGACCAGTAAGCTTATCTCATGTAGTTGTTCAGGGTGATAAATGATCAAAATGCCTTTCACCATCATTTGCTCTCCCAGAGTTCTAAGTTACTTAAAATTAGATGACTATATCTTCAATTTAATATCCATGAAAGATCATTAGTGCTAGTTTTCAAGCAAATGACCACTATAGATTGTACTATCAATGAAAATTCCTTATTACTAGTCTTATTCACTTTGGTAATAGGACCTGTGTCGTGATCTTGAAATTAAAAAAGTATGGTAAATTTGACAAGCATTCTTTAAAAGTTAATCATTGGTTAAATTATTTTTCAAGTTTGAAATAAAGTTCACACTAGAGAAACTTATAACCATATATTTTTGTCTTAAGCAGAATCACACTTTTGCCATTGATCTCTAACTTTACATTATCACTAAAACATGTTGTCCTTATCGGCTTGGTATCTAAATCTATAAATTTACTTTTATCACCTAATATGTCATTGCTAGATATATTATCAAGGTATTACATGTTTTTCTCACTTTTTAGCTCATTTTTCAACTCCCATCATCAAATTGTGGAGAGTTTCTCATACCTTCTTTAATGTGCTCTCTTTGACTATTTTTCTAAACATATCTTCATTCAAACCTTAACAAATAATGGTAAGTGCACTTTAATCTTTTTTCTTTCTTTTTCTATATTCATGGTTTTCTTTTTAGCTTGAATTATACCCTTTCCTATCTAGATGTTCTATGTAGTCTTTGTTTGCTACATCTAATACATCTTATAACTTAATAATGACCTTCATTTTTGTTGTCCAATCCTCATAGTTGAATTTAGTGACTTAAGGATATAAAGGCTCTTTTTGATGTTATAGATGACTTTATCCCACTTTGTTAGAAATGAATAACCTTATAGACACTTATACTCACTTTTTCAAATAATGAATGAAGATTATTTTAGAAAAAGAAATTATTTTTTACCCATTGAATAAAATGAATTATTATATGATTATTTATAGAGCTTATAAACGACTCATTAATTACAGGTCATTTAATTATAAGAAGACGAAGAAGAAAAAATTCAATGACAATTTAGAAATGAGAAAATATTAATAAATTATTAAAATTTGTATAAAGGAAAAATTGACTATCCTGTTTTTATTTTATCGTAGCTTCCTCTAAATGTTATGTCAACTTTGTTGAATCCTCTTTTCATTGAGAGTCTTTCCCTTAAATAGGGAATAAACTTGATTATACAGACCTAAATATCAACTAGAGGATTATCCTAGAAATGGAAAACTCTATACTCTTTAAATAGACAAATTGACTAGCTAGCTGTAATCCTAATTAGAGAAAGCTATTTACATAATAATTACAAATATGTGTAACAACTATATACGAAAGTAGTAATTACAAAGATATAATGGCCATACTAACATTCCCCCTCAAATTGATGCTACATGATCAAGAAGCATCAATTTGCCAACAAGAAATTGATGGCGTTGTCGAGTCAAAGATTTGGTAAATACATCAGCAATTTGAAAGGCAGTAGAAACATGAGGCAACGAAATGACACCTTGATCTACAACTTCTCGGATAGAATGACAATCTACCTCAATATGTTTAGTATACTCATGGAAAATTGGATTCATAGCAATTTGAATAGCACTGGTGTTGTCTGCATAGAGAGGAATAGAACGTGATTGAGGAAAACCAATTTTAGCAAGTAACCCACGAAGCCAAACAATCTCAGAACAAGCAACAAACATAGCCTGATATTCAGACTCAGTAGAAGATTTTGACAATCGGTCTTGTTTCTTACTCTTCCAAGATATCAATGAATCTCCAAGAAACATACACCAACCAATGACAGAAAGACGAGTGTCCGGACATCCAGCCCAATCAGCATCACTAAAAGCCACAAGCTGAATAGGAGAACCAACAGGAAAGAATAAGCCACAATTGGGAGAGCCTAAAAGATATTTAATGATGCAACGAATGGGAACCAAATGTAGATGATGAGGAGTATGCATCAATTGACTAACTTGTTGTACTGCAAAAGAAATATCAAGTCTGGTAATAGTAAGATAATTCAAGCTGCTAACTAATTAGCGAAATAAAGTTGGATCAGAAAGAAGATCGCCTTCCTCGTGACTATACTTGACATTCAATTATAGTGGAGTGTCAACAAGAGATTAATCTTGAAGACCTGCCAAAGTTATCAAATCCTGAATATATTTATGCTGGTGTAAAATTACACTAGAAGAATCAGAATGAACTTCCAATCCTAAGAAATATGTGAGTGCCAAGATCTTTCATATGAAAAGAATCCTGAAGATATTGTTGAAGCTGGTGGATCAATGATGAGTCAGTTCCAGATAACTATATCATCTACATAAACAAGTTGAAGAACAATACCTGTAGATGTCTTACAGAAAAAAAAGAGAGGAGTCATACTTGCTTTGTACAAAAGAGAACTGAAGCAAGGTTGAGCGAAACTTGTCAAACCACGCTCGTGGTGCTTGTTTAAGGTCACACAGAGATTTTTGTAATTTGCACATTGCAGAAGTAGAAACAAACAAGCCTGGTGGAGGTGTCATATAAATGTTCTCTTTAAGATCGCCATGAAGGAAAGCATTTTTTCCGTCCATTTGATGGAGAGGCCATCTTTGAGAAGCAGCAATGGCCATAACAGTACGCACCATAGTCATTTTTGCTACTGGGGCAAAAGTCTCCTCGTAATCTACCTCATACTCCTGCTTGTTACCAAGAGCAACCAGTTGGGCTTTGTATCGATCGAGAGTTCCATCAGAATGAAGTTTGATTGAGTAAACCTATTTACATCCATTGGGCTTAATAGTAGAAGAGCAAGAAACAATATCCCAAGTGTGATTCTCCTAAAGTGCCTAAAGTTCATCTTTCATAACTTGCTGCCAACACTCATGCTTTGAAGCTTATGAATAACATAAAGGAACAGAGATATCAGATAAAGTAGCAGAAAACCCATACCAGTGAGGAGGTCGAGATACTTTACTAAATTGTTGAGGGACAGGCTTTGAAGGAGCAGACTCAGAACTAATCTCAAAGACAAGTGCTGGATCAAGCGCAGGTGGCGGCGCAGTCTCAAAAGGAAGCAAAGTCGATGGATCTCTTTCATACACAAACCCAGGCTTAAAACGAATAGGAGGAATGGATGAATCTTTAAAGGTAGGTAGAATAGAAGGGGAAAAAGAAGACTCATCACTCATATGAAAGAAATATTGATTTTTAAAGAAAATAACATTTCTAGAAACACGAAATTTGTTAATACTAGGATCATAACAAACAAAGCCTTTTTGAGAAAGACTATAACCCATAAAGGCACATTTAACAGATTGAGCAAAAAGTTTATGGCATTCATGAGGAGGTAAATGAACAATGCAGACACAGCCAAATGGATGTAAATCATGATAGCTAGGATGCTAATGATAAACACAAAAATAGGGACAGTCAAGATTTAATACCTGAGATGGCAATCTATTAATTAAATAAACTACAGTAGCCAACGCTTCAACCCAAAATTTAGATGGCACAGATGACTCGAGCAATAAAGTTCTGGTGACATCCAGTAGATGTCGATTTTTACGCTCCGCAACTCCATTTTGTTACGGGGTATATGGACAAGAGCATTGTGAGACAGTGCCTTTGTCCCGCAAAAAATTATGAAATTCATGAGACATATATTCCCCACCAGAATCAATTCACAATATTTTAATACAAGTGGAAAATTGTGTCTCAATAGAAGCTAAAAAATCCTTAAAAACAAAGAAGAC
Organism: Erythroxylum reticulatum; assembly: GCA_025504915.1. Taxonomy (NCBI): domain Eukaryota; kingdom Viridiplantae; phylum Streptophyta; class Magnoliopsida; order Malpighiales; family Erythroxylaceae; genus Erythroxylum; species Erythroxylum reticulatum. Next base: position 37,513,104 of record JANSVA010000002.1, on the reverse strand, counting down.
ATCTGATTTGGAACGAAGAAAATATACCCAAGTATATCGACTATAATCATCAATGAATGTGAAAAAAATACTTGTAGTGAGCATGAGAAATAATGGGGGTGATACCCCAAACACCACTATGAATAACATCAAAACATTTGATAGCACGGCTACCATTAGAAGGAAAACGAAGAATTTCACTTTTGCCCAGTTTACATGTGGAACAATCAAAAGAAATACGAGAAAAATGATCTTTATTGCCCAATAAATCAGAAATTGATAAATGAGACAAGATAACATAATTTGGATGGCCTAAACGTTTAACTTCACTTTTACAAGTCGTAGTAGCACAAGAAAAAGAAGTAATACTTGGAATAGAAAAAAATAAGTGGGAACAATCGTCTAACTTTAGGCCCCTTTGCAAGGACCGTCCCCATCACTTGATCCTGCACAAGACAACCATCACGAGAAAAGTGTACATCATAGTTATTATCCACCAATTGACCAACAAAAATAAGCCTAGTAGTGAGCTTTGGAGATACAAAAATATTTCTGAGATATGATGTAAGATCTCCAACCTTAGTAATAAGTAATGAACTGCCATTAGCAATCAGAATTTCTGTGGAAATGTGATACTTACTAACATTTTTAAGCATAGTAGATGAGTTGGTCATGTGATTTTAAACAACAGAATCAACAAGCCAACATTTAGATAAAATATCATTACCTTGTAATCCTAAGGCGGATAAGGATGAAACAATCATTTGCTGCACCATATCTTGAGTAACCACAGATTCAGCAGCAGCAGGAGTAGAAACAACTGAAGTAGCAGGAGTAGAAAAAGCTGAAGCAGCAAGATGACGTGAACTATCATTATTGGCTGTACGATTTTGAGGTCATGTAGGGCATTCCTTTATAACGTGTCCTTGTTGTTTACGGTAATTGCAGTACTTCTTTATACAATGGGCAGCAGTATGGACGTATTCTTTACAGTTGTAACATTGAATTTTGCTCATATCTTGACCCTTCCCTATTCCTTGAGCCGCAAAGGAAACTACGACAACATTCTCCGATTTGAAAGCGCTTTGTGTAAGAAGACGCTGTTCTTCGCGAAGCAATTCACCAAAACAAATGTCTAAGGATGGTGAAGGCTCTCAACTCATTAAATTGGAGCAAACAACCTTAAACTCATATCTTAATTTCATCAAAAATTGATCTCTCTTGCTTTGTTCATGAATGTCTTGAATTATAAAAAGAGATTCTACAGGTACCTTAGCATAAATGATGTCAGTAAATTCAGCCCATAAGTTCTGGAAACCAGAAAAATATTCCTGGATGGACAGACTTCCCTGAGAGTAATTAGCGACATCATTCTCTAATTGAAAACGTCTGGCAGTATTGTCTTGATTATACACCTTTTTCAAATAATCCCACATGGCTTTTACAGTCTTATATGGTCGCAGATTAAGAACAATAAGAGGGTCAACAGACCCTAAAATCCAGGTCATTACTTGAGCATCCTTAACTTTCCATTGGAGCAACTCCCTTGAATGCATAGGAGCTAAATCACTGCCATCTACATATCCCCATAAATCTTTTCCAGTGACAAATAGTTGAAACTAAAATTCCCAGGAGGAATAATTTTTTCCAATAAAATAGACATTAAAAGTCTCAAAGTGATACAAAGTTGTCATCTCGAAGAGGACAAGAAATACCAAGAAGGAGAACTAAAAAAAGTTTCTATGACCAAAGACACCAAGATAACCACAAAACCCACCAACCAAAAGAGCCCCAAATATTGATCAGTAAATAAGATCAGTAAAAGCAAAGAAAAAGACAAAACAGAGAACTTAAGAACTTAGAGAATGGGCTTTGATACCATGTCAACTTTGCTGAATCCTCTTTCCATTGAGAGTCTTCCTTTAAATAGGGAATAGACTTGATAATACATACCTAAATATCAGCTAGAGGATTATCCTAGAAATGGAAAACTCTATACTCCTTAAATAGACAGATTGACTAGCTAGCTTTAATCCTAATTAGAGAAAGCTATTTACATAATAATTACAAATATATGTAACAACTATATACGAAAGTAGTAATTACAAAGATATAATGGCCATACTAACATATTATACAACTTAATTTTAGATTCATTTGAGAAAAGAATTTAGACATGTAAATTTCAATAATTTATTAAATAACACAAATTGAATAAAATTTAACCGTTCTTCCTCCTTGCATCTCCTTCCTCTTCCCTTCTAACTCCCCTAACTTTATGTCCAATCTCTCCTACCAAAGGCCCAATATCTCCCTCTAGTACTTATCTTCCTCATTCCTCCCCCAAGACTTTGTCTTGTATTTTTTTTTTTCCTTTCTTACTTCCCATTTTTGTTTCCAATTTATATGTGGTGATGTATAGACTTCTCATTACATTCTCCCCTCTTTTAAAGTACTCCTCTCTTACCTTTGGCAAGTATCCCTTAGTTGTTTCTTTCCTTTTTAGATCCCCATCTGATGGATGCCTTAGTTTTTCTTCTTTTAGTCCATTCTTCTTTTTCAAGTTTGCTCTCTTTTTATCTTGCTTGCAGTCATAACCAATGTCCCTCCATTCCTTCACTTTCAATCTTTTTCCTTCTTTTCCTCTTTCTTCTTTTTTATTTCTCTCCTTAACCTATTATCAGTGACTTTTAATTTAATTTTCTTTTCTAGCTCCATATTGATTACCAAGCCTCCTATCCATACCTATTTTCCTCTCCTTAGTCCTACTTTTGTTACTATTCCTACTAACCCTATCATCTCTCCTACCCCTATCAAAACTTTAGCTTTTCTTTTTAACACAAGGCAAAACCAAGCCTCCCCTTACTTCTAGTACTTTTGCCTCCTACATAAAATTAGGTGTATCCTCATCAATTACATTAAAATAGAGGCATTTATTGTTCTTTTCATTAACAGAATTCTAAGGTTTATATTTTTTTAATTCCAGTTTCTCATCTCCAACTTAAGGTTAGCTTTCCTTCATAAACATCAATTAGAGCATTAGATGTGGCTAAGAAAGGATGAAACCTATTTAAAGGCATATGCCTATCCTTCTCCATATCTAATACCAAAAATTCTATGAGAATAAGAAACTTACCTATTTCGATAGGTACATCTTCTAGTATCCCTACTATATTTTTAAAAGAACAGTCTTTCAATAGTAGAGAGATAACAACAGGTCTAAGATTGCCCACCTTGAGCTTCTTGCAAACAAACAGGGATATGAGGTTAACGCTTGCCCTTAGATCATATAGAACGTGATTGAATCATGTTTATCATAATGTAAGGGATTGATAAGCTATCTTGAACCTTAAGCTTTATGAGTTGTCCATTATAAGTTGTGACTTTATACTCCTTAGTCAAGATTACAGCTTCATACTCCTTGATTTTTTTCTTACAAGATAAGAGCTCTTCTCTAACATTGGAAGAGATTTTCTTTAAAGCTTCTACAAAAGACATATTAATAAATATCTTTAGAAGAATATCTAAAAAGTTCCCAAATTTTGTGTCTAACTTCACCTTCACTAATCTTTAAAAGAATGATATGGATGGCTTATAGGATGCAGGTGTATGTATCTAAGCTCTTTGTTTTTTTTTTTTCCTCTTTCAAACTTCTTCTTCTCTTTAACAAGTGTTCTTCCCTATTCTTCCTCATTTTCGATCTTCTTCAATATAAGGCTCTCAGTCATTCTATCACCCCTCAACATCATATTATTATACTGTTTCTTAGGATTCTCAGGCTAGCGAGGCAATTAACCAAGTGATCTAATGGTTGTAATTGTATAGTGAGTTATTTGAGTCTTAAGCATCTTACTGTGGGTAACATTCGAATCCACCTTAAAGTTAAGCTTACCATTCTCCTCCTTGAATTATTCATTATATTTAGCTTTGGTGGTAAGGAAGTTATTTAGAAGGGATTCTAGCTCTAATTTTTTAAGAGCGTTTGAATAGTCCAGATTGGAAACCAAGTGGTTAACTATTTTCAGGTGCACGGTTAAATATGTTTCCATAAGAGAAAGCAAAATGGGTCCACTAACCAATATTATATATGTTTAAGAATAGATCATTCTTCTAATTGAGGCTGTTAATGAAGTTCACCTATTCCAAAAGAAGGTCATCCAAAAATTGATTCCCTAATTAGCAATCTACAACTAAGTGTGATGTTGAACTATAGATGTGACAAACCACATTAGTACCGTAAAAAACATTAATATTCATATGATGAAAATTTTTATATAAAACATATACTTTAATAACTACAGATTTTGAGTATTTTGATCATATTTAACTAAAATCTTTATAGGAGTGGCTCTCTCACTTAACCACTAATATTAGTTCTAAGTTATGTCTTATATCAATGAGTATGCTTCATCTAATTTCTTATTTATCAAGGCTCACCAATAGAGGAATCAATAAGGATCTTAGTGTTGTAGGTCATTCAACTGTTTAAAATCTAAATGATTGGCCACTTCTCTAACGTATGATGTGGACAAGAGCTCAATAACTTGTTATATCTCTCCCAAACCTCATATAAAGGCTCGCATTTGCTCTAGGGAAAAATGGTGATGTAATTCCTTATTTGTACAATCTTGCCTAGAGGAAAATAGTTGGCCAAAAATGCATAGGAAGGCTAATCCCAAGTAGTGATTAACCCTACTGATAGGATTTTGCAACCAAGTTCTTGTTTTATCCTTTAAAGAGAGGCAATAATCAAAGCTTGATGGAATTAGAAGACATGTTATGCATCTTTAACGTGTTGCAATACTTCAAAAAACATTGATCGATGTAGGTTGGGAGCTTTATATGATGAGCATCTCAACTGGTTATGGTACACTGTATATAATAAAGAGGCATTTAACTCAAAGTTGGCAGCTTCGACAGTAGACCTCACAATGTCTAAGTTGATGCCTTGAGCATTCATTATGAAGAAGTCCTTCAATGAATTTATGTTTTCGATAGCCATCTTTGCTTCCTCAACCTCTATTCTCCTCTAAACGATTCTTCTTATGTATAGTCTTCTTTGATTCTCAAGATCTAGCTTATTAAGATACCTTAGATCACCGAAATTGTGCATACAAGAAATAATATAAAAAAGAGAAAGAATAAATAGAAATTCAGTAAATAAATAATAAAACTATCACAAAACAAAAAGATCTAGTCTAGTCTATTAGTGAATATGCAAATATTAACGCTTCATCCCTAGTAATGACACTAAACATTATTATATTATTTTACAACAAACACACAACCTAGTTGTAGCTAGCATTAGTGAGTACACGTCCATCCTATGAGGATTATCGATTAACTACACACTTCCCACAAACTTAACAAGCTAGATAAACTGTTATAGATCATTGGCTAAAGAAAATAAAATAAATAACAAGCCTAAACACTAAGGCAAATTAATGATCAAGAATATATCAATCAATGGATTAATTAAATTTAGGCAAGGTTTCTCTGGGACTTTATTATATTCATTTCACCTTTGATTTAGCAAATTCTTCTAGCTTATAAACTAGTAAGAGTTCCTTCTTTAGATCATATTCTCTCTTAAGAAATACAACCTCTATTTAAAGGTTAATCAATTGAAATATCTTTAGAATCTCGATAACCTATAAATGCTTTAATTCGTTCTATGAACTCCCTTAATGGGTTTTACCCTAACTTAGGAAGATCTTCTGATTTTCTTTTGAATAGCTCATGGTTAACCCTCTTTATCCATGTGCTATGGACTAAAGATGTATCTCATCTCTCAAATTTTGATGCATATATCAAATATCAAATCTTCTACTTTCACTCCTTTGATTCAACCAATATAAAAGCACGAATAAATCACTAGGAAACTAGAATTTCATCAAACCGAATAATAAATTTAAGTATATCACATCTTAGGTTCTTCCTACCTAAATCTATAACCTATTTAGTTCATAATCACACAAAGAATATCAACGTAAAATCAATAAAGGAAACAAAATCAAGAAGTCATATTCTTGAATGTTGAAATCTCTTAATAATTATTGAAATCTTCCTCGACCTTTAAAGAATTATGTAATCTTGATCAAAACCAATGCAAAACAATTTCAAAGTGACTTGGGATATTCTTTGGCCAGAGGATTTCTCTTTTCTGGCTCTTCCTATTTATAAAAAAAACGTAAACTTTTAACTTTTAATGAATTACACAACCCTAAATGTAGATGTTCTCTATAAAATTTTTTCAGAAATAACAACGCCAATGTAGATATTTTCATGAGACCTTATAAGGTAATGTGTTCTCTCAAGGGCGATATAGAGATATCTAAGGTGTGGACGAGAAATAGAAGCAATCACATTTAAGACGACCTTGAACATGGGTCCATGTAGTTTATGGTGTTATATGATACTTCAAAATTTTCAAAATTACTTCAATTTGATCCAATTTTTCTCCAATTCTATTCCCTTTTCTTATAAGCAAAAATAAGATTTGAAATGAATAATTTTGTTAAATGAAATATTAAATCTTTCAAAATAATTCAAAATATAAGTAATATATCATAAAATAGTAGTAAGAATAATGTATGTCTAGCATAGATCAATGTGTCTAATGAACGTTACTTTTCTAAAATTTGACTTATTATGATTTCTCACAACAGCTGATGCTCTTGTTTCAACTGGTTTGGCGGCAATTGGATACAAATACGTTAATATTGGTACGCAATATTCTTTCATGCTGGTCTCCTTTTGTGCCAGCACATATCAGAACTATTTTACTATGACAAGATCCCATTATCAAATGATTTAAGAGTATGGTGCAGATGATTGTTGGGCAGAAGAGAACAGGGACTCTAATGGTAGTCTTAGAGCCAGACATTCCACTTTTCCATCTGGGATCAAGGCCCTAGCTGATTATGTCCATTCAAGAGGATTAAAACTTGGAATATATTCTGATGCTGGGTATAATCTTTCTCACGTCCCTGTTTTTGCGCTAACCTGGAATGATCGTATAAGTTGTGACTGATATGATTTTGGTTGGTTGCATCTCCTCTTCTCAGTTACGCATCCTGCAGCAAGAAAATGCCAGGCTCTCTTTGGCGTGAAGAGCAAGATGCAAGAACCTTTGCTCAATGGGTTAGCATATTTAGTTTTGCTTCCTCCCCAGAAATTTCTCGTTTCTTTTCAGATATAGCTATATGGGATTTCAATCCGGGAGTATGTATTCGTAATAGGGGGTCGACTATTTGAAGTATGATAACTGCTACCATGATGGTTCAAAACCTCAAGAAAGGTACTCTTTATCTTTGTTACTGAATTGTTGCATTTCGTCAGATAGAAGTCCTAACATTTTGGTGACAGATATGCTAGAATGAGTTTTGCATTGCGCAAGGCTGGGCGACCAATCCTTTACTCTATCTGTGAATGGTAACTAGTTTGAGTGTATTGAGAACGTTTCCCATAATATTACTTGAACGTTTTTGGTTTGTATTGTAGAAAGAAATTGAAATTTGTGCTAGTTCTTTGCTCGTGAGACTTCTTATATATTTCACTCTCATAGGGGAGAAGAGTATCCTGCTAAATGGGCTGGTTGGTACGGTAACGCTTGGAGAACAACAGGAGACATCAAGGACTCCTGGGAAAGGTTCTAAACATGGTCGATGGTTCTTTTTTCTCTTTGGCTACATAACATTGACATGTTCTATTTTCGATTTGTCAGCCTGACATCAATTGCAGACGAAAACAACAAATGGGGACGATATGCAGGACCTGGCAGGTGGAACGGTAACCGCCAAACTTTTAGTAATATTATCATCTTTCAGTAAAGCACTAGGGATTCTATGGAGAAAGACACTGAATCTGACATAGCCGTGTGACATAGATCCTGACATGTTAGAAGTGGGAAACGGAGGGATGAGCCTCGAGGAGTACCGCTCTCATTTTAGTATTTGGGCTTTAATGAAAGTGCGTCACCCTATCTTGCAACCTATTTTTTATGTCCGTTCTCTTGATGTTTCCTAATCTGCATGTAAAATGATAGGCTCCTCTGGTCATTGGATGTGACGTTCGGTCTGCTCGTAAAGAGACACTCAGAATCCTATCAAACAAGGAGGTGATCGAGGTTAATCAGGACGCACTTGGAATTCAGGGCAGAAAAATACGATCTCTAGAGGGACTAGAGGTATATTCTGATTAAGCTTGACACAATTATGTAGTTTCTTATGTAACAAAAACAACCATAACGTCCGCTGCACGAGAACAAAAGATTGCAAATGTGATACCTACATTTGGACCTGAAAGGCACATAGGGAAAATATGATAATCAACTAGCTAAAGGAATAACTTTGAGCAGACCATCAACTAACCAAAGTTAGATTGTAGACTACTGCAATGTTTGGTAGACTATTATGGGATTGGAACCTTATGATTATCAGTAAGTTCTAGATATAATGGCCGAGATATAACCCTTCTCTTCACGGACACACGACTCTCAACTTTCTTGTTAGGAATCTTACACTCTCACAACTCTTTTTCCCCTTTAAAATAATAGTCGCAACAGTATCTACAATCTTTCTCCGTTAAACTCTAATCTTATGGCGGAATTGTTTTATGCAGTCATAGATTGTCTTAAACTTTCTAATATATAAGACCCTTAAAAGAGATGAGTGTAGATCATACTTGTCTCTGTATAATGACAGATAATAACATTACTCAAGATAAGCTTTTAGGTGAAGGAGAATTTAGAGAGAATGGAAATCACAAACTAATATTCATTGAAGTCAAACGTTGAACTTTTGTCTACTTACAAAGGAAGAGGAACCTTGTTTTTTATAGATGAAGCAAGGGTAAGAAAGTAAAACACCCAAATACAATTTTGAAAAAGAAAGCAGCTTTAAGTACAATTATCACACCTTTCACAAATCTACTTTGAAAAAGTAAACAGCATGATGATAAGAAGGAATTTTAAATAGTAGTTTGTGAACCACTAAGATTTTTTTTTCATCAAAAGATTTAACAAGAAAAACATCTATAAAAACGATTCTCATAGAATACAATGTATTATTTGTCACGTATTGGTCTATTCCATGATTGCAAATTGGATGGAGAATTTGGATTACTTGAACTGTCCGTATCATTTTGATATGTCTTTTGTCGCATACTATGAGATCACATAGGTGAAGTTTGTGCAGGAATTGATTTAACTCATCTTCATTAAGACTGTAGTTGTCATCATTAGGGTTTTGACCATCTTGAAAGAATGAGTCAAGAGGCTGAGAAGGTTCTTCAAGGTCTGAGATGAATTCTTCTGTGTCATATTAAGAACTATTGGAACCTGGTATGTCAACATCTGGTGCTTCTGGTTTACTAGGAACAAATTCACCTAAATAAGGTCCAATAGAGGAGGAGATGATTGGTGTATCAGGAAAATGATATATCTCTTTGAGAAAATCTCTAAAAGATTGGAGCACATTGTCTTGACATCGTGGCCAATATAATGAAGTATGATAAAACTGGACACAGTATTCAGTATAAAGGGCACCAGTATATGTTTCCCGATAAGGACGATAAAGGATCAAACAATAAGTAGACTGTCGTCTAGTAGAAGCTTTCCATAGACGATGTTGTGAAATAACCATAGAACATTGTTGCTTCTGTTGGTCTAGTGGTTGAAACCATTAAAGTAATATCCATAACAAAGACCTTTCATTTTTTATGTCACAGAGATGTTGGTAAAGCTGAAGGGGAGATAGGGTGACAGCATAAGCATAGAAGACAAAAAATGCCTAAAGATACCATAATGTGTTTTTTTTTTTAAAGGGCCATAAAAAAAGTCATATCAAGGTAAGGTGCTTTCAGGTTGAACATTGTGTGGTATGACAATCAACTAGCTAAAAAAAAAGTTGATGCCCACTAAATGAATCACCAACTACCAGAAGGTATTCCATATGCCTCTTCGACACTCTTTTCATACAATACGTAGAATAATACGTAAAGCTTGAGATACCAAAGGAGCTGATCTCTCTTCGGAGAGAACACAACCATACATATCTACATGTAGGAGTTATATGCCTTGTTATTATACTTCATGGAAGAAAGGAAATACTTGCTACAACCAGGATATCTCTTCTAGACATTGTCTACACAACATATCAAAATTCTTTGATTAGTACCTTGCTGACTACTCTCAACAATGAAAGTGTCATTTTGACAATAACACCTGATTTCAACATCAGGTTGGATGATCTCACTTTGCTTGAACGACTACAAGTTCAGATTCAGATCACTGGAGCATATCAAGATCCTACAGCTATCATGACTACCTTACATCACTAGATGATCTATCGTATGCAAAATCATGCTTTGGACCTCAACTTTCCATATTTTACTTCGGATGCTCTTTATATGATTGTTGATTGTTCCAATGATCAGAATACTATCATCCAGATCCCGAAGCAATTACCAACTGTAGAGCTTGAAAATTTGATGCCTGCTAAATGGGTCACTAACTACTAGAAGGTGTTCCATATACCTCATTAACACTCTTTTCATATAACCACTCCTCTAATTCTAAAGACATTAAAAGATGGAACGGTGAAGTCCATCTATTCAAACTCAACAAAGATCTATCTGGACCTTCTACGTCCGGTGCTATATTTCTGATCCAACCTATATTTTCTCATACGGAAGGTAAATTTAGCCTTCCTATCCATTATTTTAATTCTAGTAGAGATTCAGTCTATGTAAGTCATCATCGTGGATACTTTTTATGGGATGTTAACCCATCTATTTGTGAACCTGACTGTGAAGTCTATCTCAACCCTACGTCAAACAGTGATGATGATAATGAGCAGTATGCCAAACAACGAAGGAGGAAGAAAAAGTCTAAACCTCATTATATGCCTTCTCAACAGTATCATCCACACAAGGATGATTCAAATCCAGATGATTCCAGCAAATCTAGTGGTCTACTCACAGAAAGATTCAGACCTAGATCTCTTCGTGAGATGATGAAATCTTCTACTTGTCAGCTTAAGCCAACAATTTTTGTTATTACTGCCACTCCTATACCTTGTATGATAGTTAAGTTATACGAAGAAGAGTTTCCTTCTCTACACAAGAGTAAAGATGAAACAACTAGGGTTATCTCTAGCTCTTATATTCGAGACATAGGAATCACTTCACAGGGAACACTTATCTCAAATCCTTCTTATGAAGTTGATAACTAGCAGATATCAAATGCAGTAGCACATAACAAAGTCCTTAGAAGAATTGATTCCAAGTTAGATGGAATCAATCAACAGACTCTTGCTACTCAACATTGTCGTATCCAAGTAGATCCAACAACTATATCACTCATACAAAACTCAGATCCAGTAACTTGATGTTGATCTACGACATTATATTGCTACGCAATATTTTGAGCCTGACTTTGATGTCAAAATTAAAAAACTCAGGAAGATACAAGGAATGGTGCGACACATGGAAGCTAATATACAATCTGCACAGTCTAAGACTGTATATGGCTCATCCTCTCTAGTATTTCCAAATAAACAACTAATATATACTCTTCATCTGTATCAGACATATCCAGAAGAAGCTGACTATTCAAAGGTCTTCAAGTTCAACTATCATTTGATCAAACAACATATCCATTCTTAAACAACTACAGCTAAAACTAAAAATCCAAAATAAAAGCCAAAGTCTAAACAAGTTCCTGAGCCATCACCTTCAGATACTAAACCTGAACTAATTAACCAGTGGAGTAAATCATTACATATTTATATGCCTCTCACTTCTTTACCGAAGTCTCAACTTTCCACCTTTACTGAGAATGATAAAGCTCCTTTGACGAAGTTTACAGTAACTCTTACAGCTACACTTACTATAGAAGATTCCTCTGCCCAATCAAATAATTCAGATGCTTGTTCTGAAGCCTCTATCCCAACATCTGAAATCTCTTCAACAATTTCTGAGTCATCATCTGAACAGATCTCTGAACTATCTTATGATTCCTTAGCATAGTTAGCTGATCTATCAGACTTAGCACAAATCCTGATGACTATGCCTAAACCTGCTGAAGTTGAACCATATATAAGTGAAGCAAAATCTACAGGTACTGAACCTTTCAGACCTGCACTAACACTACAAGCAGTACTAGATCAACTAGCTGCATAGACCAAGCCTACTTTAGGACCTTCATTTACTTTTGATGATCTTCTTACAAAGAAATGGAGAGATTGTTTGCATGAATAGCTCTTTAAATGGCTCCACTGAATAATCCTTTAGAGGATATTTTGTCTGAGTTTACTTTTCGTTTCACTGGTACTTTGCAAGAATGGTGGCAAAGTATTAACAACTATCAAAGAATTCAGTATATCCAAGTCACTACAGCTATAGCTTTTCTTAGAATAATTCATAAGGAATTCATTAGTGACTTCCAGCTTATGGATAAGCAGATCCATCAAGAGTATTTTATAATGAAATGTTGTTCCCTTGACAATCATAATCTACAGAAGCATTTTCAACGTATGACAAAAATGTATTATCTTTTAAATAGATGGAATGATGTTAATCTTTGATATATTTTTATCTTATCCCTTCTACATCAACTGCAACCAGAGCTACAACAAACCATTGTTTCTTTATAAAGAGATATTGCTAATATATCTCTTTGAGAGATCTACCAGCCCGCTTTAGCCTCTCTTGATAAGCTTTGTGATTCATATGCCTTTTTCAAGAACATCGCTAAAAGTGGTTCACTTCTTAAACAGGCTTTTAAGAAGCCTTATCTTCAGATTAATTGCAAAGAAAAAAAGAACTATGATTGTAGCAACAAGAAGAAATCTCATCACAATCATCTCTATCATCGACAAAAGTTCCGCAGAAAAATGAAAGGTTACAAGCCCTTAAGGAAAACTTACATGACAAAAGATGGAACAAAACGAAAGTTTCCTTGATTCTTCAAGAAGAAATCCCATCATTCTCAAAAAGTTGATCATTGTTTCCTCTATAGACAACCGGGACATTTTGCATGAACCTGTCCTCACAAAAGCAAAAAAGATGTCTAAGTTATTGAAGTAAATGTAATCAATCTTAACTATTCATTTTTCTAATAACATAGGATCTTATTGAGGAACAGTCCACTGAAGATGAAGACACTAAGTTTGTTGTTTCTGTTACGACCTCTGATGATGAATCCTCTGAATCCTTTATCTCTCTAGGGGATGATTCTTTATACATGCTATAGCAGACCTGTATGAAATTTGATCGTATTCCAGTCCAACGACCATATGTTCAAATCCAACTCTTCAAACAAGATAAATATGATCAAAATATCAAAGCTATTGGATTTATAGATACTAGATCTAGTCGTACGATTATAAAGCCCAACATTTTATGGACCTCACATGAGTACTTTACTACTGCAGATGGCAATTCATTCAAGATCAGGTTTATTACAAAGGGAAAGATTGGGATACAATTCTTTACACAGTGTACAATTTGGACTAAAGTACTTGGCAGCAATCTGCTTAACCCAGATATTCCCATGAGTATGGATGTCTATAACAAAACCTTACCTTTACAGATCCTACCCACAGGCTTCAAGTATCGATTATTTTACAGTCCCTACATTGAAGTGAAAAATGTGTTTAAGCTTTCTCAAGTTTCTACACCATATACATCACTAAGAGATAAATTATTAGACTACTGTTCTGAATCACATGCATAGTTTTCTCATCCATATCCTCTTTAAAAAAATGCTAACTTTTTTATAAGTCTACCTTTCAAAAAGAATAAGGATATCCATCCTACGAAAACTACACATCCAGGGATGAACCCTAATGATCTAAAACTCACACAAGATGAGTGTGCTGTCCTTTTAAAGCAAGGACTTATTGAGCCCAAAAAGTCGGATTAGGATTGCTAGGCATTCTATGTGAACAAATGTTCAGAGCAAAAGCATGATAAAAAGAGAATGGTGATTGATTACAAGCCTCTAAATGCATTCCTGCAAGATGACAAGTTTCCTCTCCCTAAGATCAATACTCAGGTTTTATTTTTAAAAGAAGTTGTTGTCTTTTCCAAGTTTGATCTTAGGGTAAGAATTTGGTAATTGGGTGTTCACCCAACTAAGCGGTACAAAACTGCATTCTGCATTCTCAGTGCACAATACTAATAGACTGTTATGTCATTTGAGCTTAAAGTTGCGACTTTATTTTTTCAAAGAATCATGACCAAAATTTATGAGCCTATCCTCAACAGTGTAATAATTTATATTGATGACATACTCTTGTTCTCAAAGACCCATGAGGAACATCAGGCCTTACTTCAGCAATTCTTAGATCTTACTAAATAGTATGGCGTCATGCTTTTAGCCTTTAAAAGCATCATTGGTCCAAAGAAGATTGAATTTCTAGGTATGCATTTCAAAGATGGATTCTACCAGCTTGGTTCACCTATTACACAAGAGCTATTACACTTTTCTGATGAAAACCTCATTGTAAAAACAAATACATCAATTCTTCGAAATTGTAAATTACATCTGTGAGTTCATACTACACGTGGCCGCTTACATTTCATGTTTATCCAAGTTGCTAAAAAAGAATCCACCGCCTTGGCATTTAGAACAAACAAAGGTTGTTTAACATTTAAAGCATATCTGTCAAGATCCTCCACCTTTAAAAATTTCTGGCATGGGACAACGCATAATACAGACAGATGCCAATGATCATTATTGGGGTGTTGTGCTTATCGAAGAAATCAATGACAAGTGCCATTATTGTGGTCATGTAAGTGGCTAATTTTAAACCTCTTAATGCCACTACCACATCATTTATAAAGAGATCTTAGCTATTAAAAGAGGTATTGAAAATTTTACTTTCCACCTCGCTCCCCATTACTTTGTTATTGCAATGGATAACACTTCATTTCTTAAGATTCTTAATCAACCCAAGAAATATCTTCCTAATAGTTAAATGCTTTGTTGGCAGGAATGATTTTCTCGTTATAAATTCTCCATTCGTCACATTAAAGATCACCAAAATATACTTGCTAATTTTCTCTTTAGACCTACCAAACCTATCTTGTTTCTTTCCTCTTCTCTGAAACATTCTATTCCTCTTTTTTGGCTCATGGAGTTTCCCTAGTTTGGAAATTTTAAAAAAGATTTTCCCCTATTGTTTTCTACTTTTCCAACCACTGTTGTAGACCTCTTCGCCCCTCTCCATCAAAGTCTGTTTTATTATCTTCATCTCACACTTCTCAAATTTGATGTTTTACCCACTCTTAGTTATTTTGATACTTTTGCTCCCTACAAATTAATGTATCATCTTTATGATACTCTCTACGATACTACCTTATAGCATCTTTGGGCTTTGTCTGCCCTATATGCTTGATCTATCTCTCTATCACCCCTCTATGTTTATCGTCATTTATCTGATCCTACAAATGTTAACTCTCTTTTGTAGACATTTTTAGAATGGTTTCAACCATAATCCAATTGGCGTGTGGACATGTCTCAACTCTTAACTCATTATCGCTTATGAGACACTACTTTAAATGATCACAAAGTTTATATCATTTATATCATACAACGTCCCTATTGTATGAGTACTTCTGGACATTTGTGTACACTCAATCATCTTTAACATTGTCGAACCACCCTAGATTGGTCTACAGAATGCAAACTATTAATGACTGACTTATGTTCTTTCTTAGACCGACTCAGTCAATCTCTATGCCTGTCTCCATCCAATATGTGTGCATCTCTTGGTCCATATTTTGGAGACACTGCTCTTCTTTCTCCATCATTTGACCATTGGACATCAGTGGTTCCTTCTAATGTTATCAATATTTGAGCTGGTGAAGTTCCTTACCCTATATATCGCGCATCTATGGCTTCTAATGTACCATCTAGCCCTATTCAAGACCTCGTTTCTATTTCTAGCCCATGACCTTCTATTTGGACTACAACTAATATCGGCCACATTCTTGAGCAAATTGATAACGACACGGCATTAACGAATGAATCTGATTATGACAATGGCCTCACTTTAACACTCTAAAGTGGACATTGTCTTTTTAGGTGTTTTCCTTTTTGAGTCTTTTAATGAAAAAGAATCTCTGTGATTCACAAACCACTATTTAAGATTCTTTTTATCACCATACTATTTGTTTTTTCAAAGTGGCTTTGTCAAAGGTGTGATGATTGTACTTGAAGTTGTTTTCTTTTTCAAGGTTGTAATCAGTGTGTATTTTGAGTGTTTTGCTTTACTACCTTTCTTTACCTATAAAAGCAAGATTCCTCTTTCTTTGTAAGCAGGTAGAAGTTTAACGTTTGATTTTAATGAATACTAGTTTGTGTATTTTCCATTCTCTTTAAATTCTCCCTCTCCTGAAAGCATAAGTCTAGAGTAATGTTACTATCTGTCAATATATAGAGACAAGTATGCTTTACACTCGCCTCTTCTGAGGATCTTGTATATAAGAAAGTCTAAGACAGTCTATAATTGCATAAAACAAGTTTGATGTGAGATTAGAGTTTAATGGGGAAAGAATGTAGATACTGTTGTGTCTATTATTTCAAAGGGAAAAAAGGAGTTATGAGAGTGTAAGATTTCTAAGGCCCTGTTTGGTTGGATGTTAATTAATGGAATGGAATGTAATAGAATAGAAGGGAATGAAATGATTTATAATAGAATGGAATGTAATATAGTAAAAAGTTGTTTGTGAAGGATGGAAGGGTTCATAATGTAATGTAGTAAAATGTTGTTTGAAAGATAGATGGAACAGATTATAATGTATAATAAATGACTTTTATACCCCTTATATTAAAATAGTTGTTGCAGGAGGTTTATCATTTTATTATTAATTATATAAAATATTACTATTAATTATTTAATATATTTTATTTTATTTTATTTTTTGTGATTTATAATAAAAATAATTTATTTATATGAAAATATATACAAACAATTAAAGAATACTTTTTTTTAC
>JANSVA010000002.1:37482946-37496021 GCA_025504915.1 Erythroxylum reticulatum | reverse complement strand
GATGGAATGAAACGTAACATGAAACCCTCCACTTCCATCCCAGTTCATTTCATTCCATTATGAAACCTTCAAACAAACGATGGAAGTGTGTTACGTTCCATCCCATTCCATTATTAACCCTCAAACCAAACATAGCCTAAGAGAAAAGCTAAGAGTTGTGTGCCCATAGGAAAAAAGGTTGTGTCTCGGTTATCATACCTAAAACTTACTGATAGTCACAAGATTTCCACGTTGCTCTACAATAGTCTACCAAATATTGTAATAGTCTACAATTTGACTTTGATTAATCGATGGTCTGCACAAAGTTATTGTTTTAACTAGCTGGTTGTCGTATTAGTAGCTAGGTTTGTCATTTGGATAATGCTCTATGTATGCCAGGACATTATGATGTATTTGGACTAAAATTACTGTATGCTGATTAACTTGATGTAGATTTGGGCAGGACCATTAACGAGGAAAAGAATGGTTGTGGTGTTATGGAACAGACGTGGCTCTCGGGCACCTATGTCTGTTAAATGGAAGGAAATTGGACTTTCTCCATACAATCCTGTTATGGTCAGGGACTTATGGGCGGTAAGGGAAAAATGTCTTCGTTACTTGTGCAATACACGGTTCTGATGCTTGAAAAGGCTCTTGCTGATGCGATGAGCAATTGACTTATCGTATTGAGGCCTAGATCATCTCTTTTTTCTTCTGCTAAACACGTCACTTTCACTCATGGCAGCACTCATTCGTTTCCATGAAAAAGCTTTATGGCTTGACCGCAGAAGTAGCTCCCCACGCTTGCAAGATGTACGTCCTTACGTCCAGGCGCAGAAATGAAGCAAAAGCGAAGGTTTGAAAAGGGAACCAAGAAGAACAGATCGTGTAAATAGGGATTAAATCTGATGCTTTTTAAGCCCTCAACACGTGTATTTTTGCTAAGTGGTCTGGGTCAATGTTGGCCAAACTTCTGTACATTTCAGTCCCCGTTCTTTTAATAAAATTCCTTTTAATTTAGAAAAACAAGAGTCCTATTTCATCAACATGCTACTTAAGTCTTAAGATTCCCCCTGCCTTGCTCGTGGCAATTGCATTCTACGAGGGTTGAAAGTGATGGGTATGGACGTGCAAAAGAATGCTTTAAGACACAATTCATTAAGATGATAAATGCTTTAACTTTCTTTGAACCGAAATAAATGCGTACTTACGTACCTGAAGTCGTGAGTTGTTTATAGAAAACGCTTGGAACGCCATTGATGGAGTATGGAAAAGGACCATTTAACACTTGTTATTATAAATCTATTATAAGTTTCAATAAGAAATTAAATACAATTAATAAGTCAGACTAAAAAAAAAGTTTAATAAGTTCTGTACCATACTATTAGACATACTTATAATAGATTTTCAATCCAATCCCTAAGCATTTAAAATTTTCAATTAAATAATCAATTATTTAAATCTTTAATAATTCAGTTAAAAACGTTAGTTTTAGTGATAATTTGGCTAACGAAATCTTTATTGCTAGGTATCCACTTGAAAAAGTTTTTCTTCACTTTAACCTATACTTTGTAATATTGGATTGAAAAAATCTAAAAAATTTGAGCACTTTAAGATTAGTTATCCTTTAAATTTTCTTTATTGGAGCTAAAGGCTTAAGATAAGAGAAATCCTTATCCCTTACTTTTCACCCTTGCTATGAAAGTCCTTTCCAAGTTAATCGCTTTTAATATAGACATAAGTGGATTCTTCAAACACCATTACAAATGTAAAGGGCTCTAAATTAGCAACTTAGGATTTGCAAATGATCTAATGTTGTTTTGCAGTACAAATCTTGGCTCTCTCCAATTGCTTGCTAACTCTCTCAACTAATTTAATAGAATGTTAGGAGTGGATGGCAATGTTTAGAAAAATAAGTTATGCATCTCCTTAGATGTTTCTAACGTAGTTCTTCTTACCTCCATCTCTGGTCTTTAGACTTACCATGCTTTCCAAAAATACTTGAGAGTGCCTATTACTACTAAAATGTCAAAGTGTGTAAACTATATTCCTTTGTTGGAATTAGTTAAAGGCATAATCCACTCTTGACACAATAGATTCCTCTCCAATACTGGCATATTTTAATTGATTTCCTCAATTTTATGGAATATCCATATCCATAGAGCTTGTATTTCTTTCAACCTAAAAAGCTGATAAAGAAGAAGTGGAGAATCTCATTAAAAATCCATATGGATTGAGGCTTTGGATAATTCTAAAAGTGCCAAAGTTAAATAGAAAGAACTATGTTATCCTAAACAAAAGGGGGGCTTAGGAATTTTTCAATTGAACTCATGAACTTAGTTCTATTGGTAGAAAAGATATGAAAATTATTCAATAACAAGGGGCCTACCTGGTCAAAATGCAAGCATAAATATTACTTACCCAACAATAGTTTTGGGGATTGAAAATCAGCAAGGAGTACTCATGGAGTTTGATACAAATATTGCATTTGAGGGACAAGTTGAGATCCTTCTTCAAAAGGGTGATACGCAATGAAAAGTAGACGTGATTTTGGTTCAAGAATTGATGTGAACTAGTCCATTGCATCTTAAGGAGCAGCTGAACACTCTCAGAAAAATAACCCTTATATATACTAAGTTAAAGGTTATTATTTGTGGTGAAACTTGGAAATGAGATTTCATAGATGTTTCTCACATTGCAGCCAAACTTTTATTGATTATCCTAACCAAAATGAGCCGACCCAAGTTATTTGGCTATAACCTTTTAATAGATTCTCTAAAATATCTTTCATGAACTTACTTTGAAGCCAAGCTTTAGAAATCCCCTAGTACGGGATAATATAGGATAAAACATTAATCCCCAAAGGATCATTCATATAAACTAGATAGTTTTGAAACAAAGATTAAAGACAAACAATCAATATTATGGTATTACAAATTCTTTATGTTTGCTATGTCAGCAAGCTCCTGAATAGAATAATCACCTCTTTTTTTAGTGCATATTCTCCCAAGTTTTATTGTTAATAGACTTTCCAAATATATTGCTACGAGAGGGATGTACCAAGAAAAAACATCATCATAGGAAATTTTCCTATCAACAGTCTAAAAAAGCTTCCAGAATACAAGGATATCATTGACACAAGAATAAGAAGAGATTTACTCATTTCTTTAAATGAAAACCTCTTCAATCTCAAAAGGTTGATCGATGTTTTGTTTGTGGACAACTAGGACATTTTACATGATAGTGTCCTAACAAGTCCAAAAAAGATATCAAGTTATTGGATTCAATTCAGTCCATCTTGCCTATTCATTCTTCTAATAACCTTAAAGACTTTATTGAGGAATAGACTTGTGAAGATGACGATACAAAGTTTGTTATTTCTATCTCTTCCTCCGATGACGGCTCCTCTTATCACAGAGAATCATCCTCTTCTCTATACATACTACAACAGACATGCAGAAGATTGGATCCTCAACTAGTTAAAGTTCTTGTCCCTATGTCCAAATCTAACTTATTTGACCTGAAAAATATGATACACCCATTAAGGCTATTGGGTTTATGGGTACTGGATCCAGCAAAATAATCATGAAGCCCAATATTTTACTTCCTAAAGTGTGGATTTCTCATGACGAATATTTCACTGTTGCTGATGGTAACTCTTTTAAGATTAGACTTATCACTAAGAGAAAGATCGGTATTTATTTTTTCCACTATGACCAATATGGACTAAAGTATTGGAAGCCATCTACCTGGCCTAGACATTCTAATTAGGATGGACATATACAGTAAAGTCTTACCTTTACAAATCCTACCCACAAGCCTCAGGTATCGACCTTATTTCATTTCAAAATATTCTTGATAAATTTGCTAGTTAATGAGTTGGAAGTCACCTATAAATTCTTTGTGGATAATACTAAGAAGAATACTTGTAGAAGTGACTTATATATATTGTAAACGTCTGTAGTTGTCAAGAATTTTCATAATCATCAGCTTCTAGATAAGCAGGGTAAGTAAGAGAAGCATACATAGGTAGAGCAACTAGATAGGTAGGAGGATAAGCTCCATAAATAGTCTTAGACTGTTCAGCTTGCATGTCAACTTCCATACATTGAAGAACTTCTTTTACCCTTCAAAGTTCTTACTTCTTGACTGTAAGGTCTGGTCCAAAATACTATGTTGCAATGTAGAGGCAAAGATTAGTATCAAATTGTCTTATTTAATCTTTGTAAGATTTATACAACTTTTGGATCTAAGAAGAAACATCTACTCGTTGATGAGGAGAATGATTCTCGTGACTGATTTTATCCAGCTTAGAATCAATCCTTTGAAGGACTTTGTTTTGTGCTACTGCGTTGTTAATGTGCCAGTTGAGAACTTCATCAATAGAACTAGACATAAAAGTTCCTTGAGAATTTATTCATGTAGCTCAAACATAAGTGTAATAGCCGATTATTCAAATTGAGGGATTAGAACCCTAGACTATTGCAAAGAACCTATAACATTGAAAATTCATGAATTTCATTGCATTCACATGCATATAAATAGCATATATACATGAATTATGATTTACTACACATTGCAAAGAATGTATATGCACTCAATTGACTTATTCCGGGGTATGAAAAGGTTAAAATGATGATGATACGAATTGTGTATTAATTATGCCTTGCATTTTGGTTTGATTGATTACAAGTAGTAAATTTAGAATTAAATCGGCACAATTGATAAATTGATAAATTAAAATGTACATTTGGTCTAGGAAAAATGCCAAATGATAAGACAAATGGATATATGAAAAATTAGTATGATTAAGCCTATGAATAAGTGACATTTGGCATAAATGAATGAGTGACATTTGGCACAAGTTATTAATTGACAAATGGAGCAATGGTTGTGTGACAAATGGACTAAGTAATTAAGTGACATAGGGAAACATATATACTTGACAAATGGAGACCATGAATATGGACCTATGTCAACTTAAGATGGTGACACCTAGCACCTTAGGTGTTCAACTCCTATAAGTGTAATTCCATCTATGTTCATTCTTCATCTTTCTTATTCTCACACACCACCGAAATACTCTCAACCCTTATAGCTACGAGTTATGTCATGTTCATATCCAATTGCTACGTTATTAATCCAAAATTTTACCCTTCATAAGATAGTTACAGAATCAGAATATTGTTGTCTCTTAACCTAGACGAAAATCATCCTATTATTACCTTAAACATGTATTGAATCTTGCATGCATATAAGGCAAAGTTGACCTGCTGAATTGAGCTAGAATTGGAGCTAAATAAGTGAGTAAAATATTTTCCTTTATGGCTTGTTATAGTGGAAAGTTTCTATTGTTTTAATTGGGGATAGATTGCATGTTATGTTGATGAAGAGGTTATGCTGGAAATTGATGGAAGAACTTGAATATGTTATTTTGTGCTCTTGACGTATGAATCATATTGTATAGGTTGTTATCATGAATGAGTTAAATTGAAATTTGAAGTACAAAGAAGGTGAACTGATGTTAAAGAAAGGTGCTAATATAATGATCTTGAAATAGGAAAGAATTCAAACTACATGTATGATCAAATGAATGGCATATTCTACTTTGGTTTTAATGCATGGAAGATTATAATTTGTGAGTTGCCTAATAACTGATTTTAGAAATTAGATTTGGAAATGAATTTGATAAGGGATTGAAGCTTGAATAAGATAGAATTTGTAAGTTAAATTGATGGATTTTGGTAAAGGTAAGTTGGAAGGAGAATAAATGAGTAAGAATTGGAAGCAAAATAAAGGTTATGGGTAAGTGAACTTTCAATTCACTCATCCCACGAATGAAGGTTATGGGGGAGTGAACTTTCAATTCACTCATCCCATGATCGTGGGATTTAAAAGGTCGATTCCCACGATTGTGGGAAGCACTTTGGAAGGAAAAAAGGTTGTTTTTAGGCAATTCTTGGACTACATAAGGTTAAGACACTTTATAAAGGTGTAATTGTACTTGATTGGGGTTGAAATGAACCTAGAAAGTTGCTTGATTAAGTGATTAAATGTTTGATAAGTTTAAGTTATTAAGTGAGGTTATAAATTAAGGAATGGAATGATTGATTTCAATGGATATGAATTTGAGAAGTATGAGTTGTTAATGAAATAAAGATGTTCATGTAAATGGAAATGTGATTCAAAGGATATAAGAAATGAATTAGGTATGATTGAACGAGAATTGGGAAATTGTGTGAATATTTAATGCTTAGAAATAATTGATGAATGTATGATTACTGAATTTAGGGTAATCAAACTTACCTAAAGCATAAACCTAGTTGCAAACTAAATGATATACAAGGCATTGTGTATAAATGATTAAGATTTGTGAATAAGGTTACATACCTGGGATAATCAATTGAGCATGCATTGAATAAGAAACATATAAATGTGTAAATTTGAGTATTTATCTTATTGATCAAGTAGTAATGTGTACTTGTGTGTATTGCTTGATTTAGAGGCACAAATCGACCAACACCATCCAAACATTGCTAGTTCATCGAGGCAATAGCTAATTATAGTGTACTGTGAGTAACCTAGATGTGTGACCTCGATTATAAATGTGTTCTATTCATAATGTTTTAATTAAATTGGATTTCTTTATAATGAGTTGATATTGATATAATTATGATATTGATGATTTTGGACAATGGATTGTCCGAGGAGTTTGATATTTGAGACTATATTGGGAGTGTTGTTATTTGAATATGAATAAGGAAAGTGAATTTCAACTATATGTTGAATGCTAGACATAGATTCGATGAATTGTGATAATTGAATGTGTTTCTCGACTGAAAAGTGGCTGATGATATATATTATGATCCAATGTTGCATTTCATTACATGAATATGCACGTTCATATAAAGAGTTATAACTGGAGTAGCTAACGTGAAAAGAGCTTTAAGTTCAAATATGTGCACGTTGAGCCTCAGGCTCAACGTTAAATGAGCATGGTATCCACAACAGATACGGGACCGATAACCAAAAAATAGGCACTCAGTCATAACAAAGTAAAAATGGAAGTGAGTCTTATGTGCATTTTTCATCTAAATTTTTACATATGTTCATAAGATTGATTACAAATAAATGTTGAAATGTGTTGTTATAAAGATGTTTAACACTTATGTACATATTGATGATATGAAGAATTGAGATAAATGATTGGATTATTCTAAAATGACTATATTAATTTTGTGTATTCATAAGATGCTTGTTGAAAGATGATGAGTAATGTAATATATGAATGGGATTTGAATTTGGATGAGGTGTTATATTGATTGAACTGTGTTTAAATGCATGAGATGTATATGATCTGTTTTGAGTGAACATATTGATGATGGTTCACTCATTGAGTTCGCAAAACTCATCAAAATTGCAACGTTAATTTTTAGGTACTGAAAGGAGACCTTGCTTGTAAAGTAACCTAGTTAGTGTTTAGTATTAACTATTTTAGGGATCAAGATATGGCTCAAAGGTTTGGTCAGCTGTCCTCTGAGGAGTTTTGATAAAATGCTTTTATATAGTTTCTCTTCTCACATAGAAATTTTTGTATAAACAGTATGAACACAGATGGTTTATGTATGGTAACTATATGGATGATTTGTAATGTAATAACAATGTAAAACATGTTTTGATGATGAAATTAAGAATATTAACTTTTCAAAATCTATGTTCTTTATGATGCCATATGAAGTGAATGTGATTACTCTAATATGTCATTCTTATAGGGTATGTTCTTGAATGTTCTCTGGATGTTTATGTATATGTTGTATGATAGTGGGGTGTTGTAATAAGGGCTAGAGATAACCTTATTTACTTCATCAGTGCTTCGATGTAAAGAAGGAAAGTTGTCCTCATACGATTAAACCATCATACAAGGTATGGGAACGAGAGATACAATAGGAGTAGGAGGAATTACCAGCTATGGTTTAGAGATTCATTCTAGATAATCTTTTTCAATAGCACATAGCATCTCACAAAGAGATGTAGGCCTGAGCCCTTTTGTGTTGAGACCAATAGATTTGTTAGATCATTGTCATAATCATCCTAAAGAGGATGATATGGCTGAGACATCACAAGTTGTAACATCAAAAATAGGCCAAAGGTATTTGAATTACTAGATTAATCATTAGTCTGCCTGGTGTAGATAGATTTCACTGATTCATCTCAAAGAGTTTGAAGAATTAGAGGACTGGTGGTGTGAAATGAGTACCTGTGATGAGTACGGAATGCTTTCTAGTAGTTTGTGATCCATTCTGTCGGCATCAACTTTTTTATCTTTTTTGGAGGCAATTGCTTTGGGATCTGAATAATAATGATCCGATCATTGAAACGATCAACAATCATATAAAGAGCATCTAAAGTAGAGTTTGGAAAGTTCATATTTACATTATGATTTTAGAGGCGATAGATCATTTAATGATGTCTCGTAGCCATTATTTCTATAGGGTCTTAATCTGCTCTAGTGATTTAGATTTGGACCTGTAGTCTTTCAGATAGTGTCGAATCATCTAGCCTGATGTTGAAATCAAGTGTTATTTTAAGGATGACACTTCCATTATTAAGAGTTGTAAGCAAGGTACCAATTAGAGCATTTTGGTACATTATGTAGGTAATGTCAAGAAGAGATATCACAGCTATTGCAGGTATTCCCTTTCTTCTATGGAGGGTGAGAACAATTCGAACTGCTCCAACATGTAGATATGTATTGTTCTACCCTTTCCAAAGAGAGATGAGCTCCTTTGGGATCTGATAAGTGTAAATTGTATCGTATTTTAGGGTATAATTTGATATGTGTTTAGCTGTTAATTATATAATTTAGTATGTGTTTAGGGTCAAATTGTGTTAGTTTATTAATTATTTGTGTTTTAACTGTTTTATGAGTTAATACAAGGGCTTGAGCTTAAATATTACATTTTTGAGGTACTTTGATGTATTTGTTAGTGTTTCAGGGTCAGTATAGAAGAACGGAGGAGTTTTGGAAGACATTTAGACTGAAACAATATCAAGGCACAATTGTGATACAAGGCACAAATCTGAGCCATGCTCATGGCCTACGTCAGGTAGATGCGCAGTCACTTACAAACTTCACGTGTCGAGGGACTTTTTAGAACATTAAAAGGAGCATAAAACAACTTTTTGTATCAACGACACTTGAAACCCTAAAGAGAGAATACCGACATAGAGAAAGAAGAAGTAGGAAGAGAAATAAGAGGAAGACGAAGCTGACTCGATGTGATTCGTGGATCAGGAGGTTTCTCGACAACGATGCCTTTTGTCATCTATTTTAAGTCATTATTTCCTTCTTGTTTCGATTTTATTTATGTATATAATTGAGATGGTAAGATGATGTTTTAAACTCTCCTTTGGGATTTTATTTTAATTTAATGATAATTTAGTCGATTGTGTTTATTAGATAAATGTCGTGATTAAATTACATTCTTACATAATTCAGTTTGAGAGGGTGAACTGAATGAAAAATGATTTAATCAGATTAATGAGAGTTGGGCAATTTAGTAGAAACCATTTCAAATCATAATGGTAATTATGCGGAGAGAGATCTCGTATGATGTTCCAATAGTTTATTAGAGTGCTTCATATCTAATTAAGGTTTTGGATAATTTGTGAATTGAGAGATTGCAAATTCCATAATCTGATTAGGGTTTATAAGTTAGGTGATTGGGTGTTGGTTGTGTGTAAGTTTTAATATATAACCCTCAATAATCTGCCAGTATACGGTTCGTTAGCGTAGTACCTAAGGTGTTGATCCCACGAGGAGGGATAATCTAATCCTAAAATTTAAGGGCATAATCAATTACAAAAAATTCAAGATGTAACTAACTAAAACAAAATTTTAATTCAATTAATCAAATTAAATTAAGAATCAATCACAGAAATACTAATTACTAAACAATTGTAACACACCTAAGAATCAACCTCAGGAAATTAGCAATTGAGAGAAAAGGAATTTTACCTACCCTTAATGATAACCTAATTGATTATGAATTACTGGATTGTTGATTCTAGATGATCCTAGAGTTGATTACTCTCTCTCAAGTTATAACCATGAATCCTAATTAGACTATGGAGGTGGCAATCTCTCAATTTACAACCTATCGAAAACCCTAATTAGTTCTGAAGTTATTTAATAAACTACCGGAAATCTATGCAAGATCTCTCTTCGCACAATTTACCGATTTGATTTAATTCTAATTTCTATTAAATCACCTAACCCTCATTAGCCCAATTTAATCGTTTTTATTCTATTCACCCTCTCAATTTATTATCAAATTATACAATAGCATAATTAAACCACATCAAATCCAATAAATACATAAACAATTAGATTGTAATTAATTCAAGAGTAAAATTATGAAGGTAAGTTTAGAACATCATCAACATTCTAGATCCTATCATCAACTATTTATTTCAATTCCATACAATAATAAAACTAAAATTAAATAGGAAATACAATCTGAACAGATGATGGGAGGCAACGACGTTAGGAAACTCCTAATCCGGGAAGTACTTTGAGTCAACTTCTTTTCCTTTTCTCTCTTCCTTCTTCTCTTCCTCTATCTCTCGATGATTTTTCTCTAGGGTTTCTCAAGGTGGTTGACGCAAAAGCTCCTCTTGCCTCCTTTTCTTGTTCTTTCAATATCCTTTTATATTCTAAATAACCCTAGGATTTTTTAAGTTTCAAACGGTCCAAAAAAATCCCTCGAAACTTGACGTTTTTGAATGTCTACGTGTCTACTCGATGCAGGCCATAATTATAGGCCATATCTGAGCCTTCTTTCATGATCATAGCCAGCCACGATCGTAGGCTAACTTTGGTGTTTTTTTCACGATTGTGGGCTGACGTGTCATGATCATGGGCCATTGTTTCAGCCCAAATGTCTCCAAAACTTCTCTGTTCTTCGATATGGACCATGAAACACTAGCAAACATGTCAAGATACCTCAAAAACATAATAATTAAGCTTAAAGACTTATACTAACCAATAAAACACTTAAAACATAAATAATTAAAAAACTAGCACAATTCTAACCTAAACATATATTAAATTATTGAATTAATAGTTAAATATATATCAAACTAAACCCTAAAATAAAATTTAATTTATACTTATCAACATCCTCATACTTAAATGTTTGCTTGTCCTCAAGCAAAGAAAACAGTAAACACAAAAAATAACACAACACACAATGCAATAATGAGGCAATGGCTTCAACTTCATGAAATGAATTTAACTTAAAACATAATCATTCAAGTTATTCCAAATCATTAACACGCAAAATCCATATCTAGGAGCTCTAGACTAAACATGCATATTAATTAAGACCCAAATGTCAAGTTATTTACTCCTTTCAATTATACACACACATTAATAATTATTCGATCATTAAAACTCTGTAACTACTCTTAAGTACGTTTTAATGAAAAGTCAAGCTATTTACAAGTTCGATAGGTTTTTATTAAAAAAACACAAACTTTTTTTGTGGACATAGACTTAGTCTTTTACACAGAGGAAAACATTGGTGATGAATGTCGATCCGGTTACTTGACTAAGTCATGTTTTTATTAAGCTGCTTGGTTTGAACGTCAATATAGTCTTTTGATGCAAAGGCACACATTTTTTATGCGTGTCAATTTGGTTACTCGACTACATCACATTCTTAACTAGTTGCTAGCTCTATTCATAACCCGAAGGCCAGTGAAATAACTATTTATTTAAAATTAACAAACACCTTTTTTTACCTTCTTCATTGCTTAAGCTACTTGTTCTCATGAAAAAATACTAGCAAAGCAACTTAAGTCGAAAGACCTAAAATTATGAATAAATGTGACAACTTATAAGGTGATAAGCTAACACTAAATCCAAATTAACTTGCATATTTAGACAAAAAACCTAGATTACTAATTTCGTGAGCTAATGACTCTTCACAACCTAATAGATTATGTTCAAAATTAAATCGATTTCAATCTATCTAAGCCATCGACAAATTCACACAATATGTAAACTAACAAACTATCATACAATATACAAAATTCACACTAAAAAAAACACATAACCCTCCCCACACGAATAACACGTTGTCCTCAATGTGAGAAGGAGACAAATAAACACACATGGAAAGAACAAACATAAATAAAATTAAAAAAACTAAAATAAAGACTAACTTTAAAAGGAAAGGGTTGAAAACAAAGCCTCACAGTGATGGAGGTGAGGATGGTGTTGGAGGTGGCAACTGGACACCTTGAGCCTCGAAGTATTGATGAATACGTCATGCATCCTGGTTCTAACATCATTTTATTTAGTCCTCTCCTTCATCTTTCTAGAATTCTCCACAAATGTATCTTAAATTACCTTGGTGTTAACAAAGATTATATCGAGCACTTTCTTCCAACTCAGTTCATTTGTGTCTTTTTCCTCTTCGGACTCCTCATTAGTTGAGTCCTCTTCTGCCTGCTAAGGAAGCACTATGCTCGAACTCGCCTGACTAGCCCTGATCTTCACATGAGTCTTTTGGCTAATGCCCCAAAGTTCCATGTTCTGGTACTTAAGGATTTCAGCATGCCATAAAATGATGGTGATTTAAAAAATTAGGGAGGTAGACGGTTAGGCCACTAGCATCCACGCCACAATACTTAATAATGGCAGAAACTAACTATCCCTTACCTAAATTATTTCTATTTTTGTGTAGAGAAGCAATAATGGCATTCAGCACATATGTGGAGATGCACACAAGGATGCTATGATCCATGCACCACAACAAAAAGTTCCTTTGTTGAGCACTTGTTGGTTTCTAATTTGTCAAAAACTAATTGACACATGAATTTATGCAATAGCAAGTGCTCATGGGTTCGTATGATGTTGCTGTGGGCATTCTTAGTGTCGAATCGCTCTAACCCAGTGAGCTCATTCCAATAACGAGAAGCACAAAAATCTTCTTGCTAATCAATAATGGAATATTCAGGGAACCCCTAAATATCACACATAATTTCAATGGTGCAGATGATAGTAACTCATCAACTTTCTTTTATAAAT
>JANSVA010000002.1:37457478-37472131 GCA_025504915.1 Erythroxylum reticulatum | reverse complement strand
TAAGATAAAAGTTATACTATAATTATACTCTTTTTCTATTGATTTCAACTATAGTTTGTATTAAAATTATTTTGATCATATCTATTTACATTTTCTCATATTTCATTTATATTTTTATTTATCTTTTCCAATTTTTAATTTTTATTAAATTTTAATTAATGATATTTTCATAACGAAATATAGTTAGTTTCTAATTCTTTAATTATATTTTACTTTTATTTATTTTAATTTGGGATTAATTAGATTTATATAGAGTTTTTGTTTAGAATTTAAAATAAATAAAAGGAAATCTACCTATTTTTAACATTTAGGATACTTTTATAGAATGTTTACTTAGACTGAAATTAAAGATAAATTTAAAAATTATGAAAGATGGGACCATCGTTGAATTGATGAAATAAATATATAAAAACTTATATATATTGATAAAATGAAACTAAATTCATTAATTATAGTAATTTTAATTGTATAAAAATGAGTATCCAAATTATTTTACAAAAATGTTAAAATTTATAAAAATAAAGATAAAATCATGAAGCTGACTGGCGATTGGCGACTGACGACTAGAGGGAGTAAAGACTAGATAGACTGAGGGAGCAACTAATTGTTGCAGTAAGGATTCTCAATAGTTTGCATCACTTCATTTGTATGTAAAAACATTATATTTAGTAATGTAATATTAAAATTAAAAGAATATTAAGGATATGGTAATTGTGACGCCCTAATATCTCCTGGGAGGATACGGGGGTGCCACATAGACAACATAACATACATGCATACAAAACCGAGACAAAACTAAAACATACGAAACATTCATCATGCATTCTCAATAGCCCAAAGTAGAAGCAATTTAGAGCAAACATACATCATAATATACTGAGCTTAATACAACTTGTTCCAAACTGAAACCAGTCCGAATTAAGGTTATTTTAAACCTTCAAATAAATCAAAAATCATACACATCAAAGACAAGCTAAAAACAAACTCCAAAAAATACAATATTAACAAAACAAGACTCAGACTCGATTGGCTATTGCGGTTGACTAGTCCCAGTCCTTATTCCCTTCTCTCTGAATTTACACGAGACAAATCCACCGTACTAAACATATAGCATAGTGAGTAATAACTAATCTATGCATAAGCTGACAACTAATTATACACAATTATGATATATCAGAAGCATGCATTAATAGTTTATCAGAATGAACAATTCAAACATATTATATTAGATCTCAGACAGATTGTACAGAAAACAAAACTGAGTCTCAAAAGAGGGTATAACCCTTTATAATCAGAACACAATTTCTTTGTTTATATTAGAGTCAGATAGAAATCAGAATACAAAATCATATGACTGTTAAATCCATTTACAAAAGCAAGTAACGGGACTTATATAGGAGATACCATAATTGGAATTAGCAGGAGAGACATACGTCTTGATATCAGGAGACACTGAAGTGTCAATATAGGAGACACCGAAGTGTCAATACAAGAGACACCGACGTGTCAATAACAGAAGCATTTGTAGACCCTTCTAGGCATACCTATTCACCCACAACTAGGACTTGACAATTTTAAAACCAAACAAATTCATTTTGTGTTCAACATAATTAGCTAATCATTGCTTTCATGCCAAAATTCAAACATATCAATCTGACAGCATTGCAAATCATTCAGTGGATTAAAGTCAAACAACAAACAAACAGTCAAAGCAGAACTACCTAAA
The DNA here is from genome assembly GCA_025504915.1 of Erythroxylum reticulatum. NCBI lineage: Eukaryota > Viridiplantae > Streptophyta > Magnoliopsida > Malpighiales > Erythroxylaceae > Erythroxylum > Erythroxylum reticulatum. The sequence continues at coordinate 37,470,405 of JANSVA010000002.1, read as the reverse complement.
ATTTCTTACTAGATTTCTTATTGAAATACCCATAATTATTCAACAAGACTTACTTACAAATAAGACCATCGAAATTACTTACTGATGCTCCCTTACTACTTATTGTCTCGAAGTTCCAGCAATATCTAGAATCGGTCGCTCGATGGGTTCCTCTATAGCATTTAATACAAGCACATATCACTATTGTGCACAATTATAAATTTAATTATGCACATTCATGTATACTGAATATGTATGATGTATGTTCATGACAAATTCCGAGTTTCTTATGCTTAATCTTGTCACATTATCAATCAAGAGAAACCATACTAAATTTCTCAATCCAGATTGATTTCACAACTAACTTTCGGGTCCACTTTGCTCAATCATTGTCATTAGGAAGGTGAGGTAATTAGATACAACTTTCTTCTAAAAATTTGTTCCACTTTATCTTAGGTTACAATGATACAAAGTTCATCCAATTTTGTTTAGTATACTGAAAGTTATACTCAAAAGATTTTAGATTGTTCTTAAGCTTCAACAAAATTCTTATCTCGACTTTCAATCAGATTCTCAAATTATTATAAGGAGAATTAGAATTTAATCTCTTCAGAAAATTTGTATTCCTATGTCTCTAATTTACTCCAAATGAAAAATCACTCCATTTGGATAACTATAAAGAAAGTTATACCCAAAATACTAAAAGCATGTTTAAGCTGTCAGGAAACTTCGCCGCGACGAACTTTCCAGAGAGCAAAATGCCTTGCAATTTTCCTAAACATATTCAATTTCAGATACTCTAACTGCTATCTTGATACACTCATAGCTTGAAATCCTCACCCAAGTCATTCAGTGAATTCATTCATTGAGACCATACTGTAAAAACTTCTCATGCATGTATATATTTCCAACATACAAGTTTTCTCCAAAATAAAACAGAGTATCCATATTTATCCATTCTCATAAATTTCTGCATCATTTTCATTTTGCTCTAATTATCACCATTATTTCAATCCAATTCATGCATTATCAAAATACCATAAAAACATCATCAAAACCACTTACTTGGTTCAGCTCAAATTCCAGCAATAACGTTCTCGGTGGATGAAGAAAACCAAGGATAACAGAATAAATACTCTCTAAGTAATGGAATTCTTACTTTAAGGTAAGATTCAAAAGCCAAATTCTCAACAGATGTAACTTAGTGTTTTCGGTGTTGGACAAAACCGAATGGAGAACAACACAAGCTGTATAATTGGTTTTTCTTCACCTACGTGGCTATTGTGCATATCTCACATCTGTCACTTATCACCACACACACACACAAGCCATTTGTCTTATGTATATGTTGCAACGTGTTATCATGCATGTGATCCATTTGTCACATCTTTAAACTGCCACATGTCACAATATTATTGGTCCATTATTCAATATTTTTCCTAGTCCAAAAATTTACACCAAAATTTTGAAATATTACTAAAATAACCAAATCATATTTTATTCGCGATAATAACTTAGTTATACCCGAAATGTCATGAATGCATGCACAATTCATTTGTATGTGTCTAAAAATGCCTATGCATAAATAAGTAAAAAAACTCAATTACGCAAAGCATACTATGCATTGAAATTCCTTAATATTCTAACCCTTAGTATGGGGCGTTACAATTCTTCCCTCCTTAAGAAATTTAATCCTCGAAATTTACTTGAACTGAATAGTTGCGGATATTTGGTCTCTTCTGGTTCCTATGTTGCTTCCTCAAGTCCATGATGTTGCCAGAGTACTTTTACCAAAGGCGCTGACTTGTTCCTGAGCTGTTTAACTTTTCTGGCTAATATCGAAACTGACCTTCTTCATAAGACAAATCCGGTTGCACCTGAATTTCTTACACTGTAATTTTATGTGTCACATCAGACCGATATCTTCTTAGCATAGAAACATGAAACACATCATGTAGCCCGGACAATTCTTTAGGAAGAGCCAACTGATAAGCCACTAGTCCAATTCTTTTCAGAATTTCATAAGGACCAATGAATCGCAGACCAAGCTTACTCTTGTTTCCAAATCGAAGTATGTGTTTCCATGGTGACACTTTTAAAAATACTTTATCACTCATTTGATGCTCAATTTCTTTCCTTTTTAGATCAGTATAAGACTTCCGCCTATCATTGGCAGCTTTCAATGTTTGCTGAATAATCTGAATCTTTTCTTTAGTATCTTTCACAATTTCTGGCCTAATCATCTTGTTTTCACTCAACTCACTCTAACATACAGAGGTTCTACACTTCTTAGCATACAACGCTTCATAAGGCGTAATGCCAATGCTCGTTTGATAACTGTTATTGTAAGCAAACTTCATCAAAGTCAGATAATTATCTTAACTCCCGGGAAACTCCAACACACAACCCCGTAATATATCTTCTAATATCTGTATAACTCGTTCAGATTGTCCATCTGTCTGGGAGTGGAAGGAAGTACTAAACTTAACCTGAGTTCTCAGAGCCTTCTGTAAACTTTTCCAGAATCTCGAAGTAAATCGAGGATCACGATCTAAAATAATAGATAACGATACTCTAAGCAGTTTGACTATCTCATTCACGTACAAATCTGTAAGCCTATCCAAAGAATAGTCAGGACGAACAGGAAGGAAATGAGCAAATTTGGTGAACTTATCTACAATCACCCATACAGTATCATGCTTCCTTTGAGTGAGAGGAAGTCTAGTGACAAAATTGATGATAATGTTATCTCATTTCCATTGAGGAATAGAAACAGGATGTAACAAAACAAATAGAACCTGGTGCTCAGCTTTAACCTGCTGGCATGTCAAACATTTTGCTACATAATCCACAACATTTCGTTTCATACTTGATCACCAGTAATACTACTTCAGATCCTGATACATCTTGTTTCCACCCAGATATATAGTAAATACTGTATTATGAGCCTTAAACAACAGCTTCTTCTTTAGTTCATCATTAGCTGGCACACACAGCCGATCTTTATAATACAATTCACCATCACCTTGCACAAAAAAATCAGACTGTTTACCTTCTTAAGTAGCCAAGATAAGTTGTTGTAACTTATCATCAGCTCTCTAAGCATCACAAATTTCTTACCTCAACTTAGGCCTTGCTTTAAACTGAGCTATTAAAGCTCCATCAAATTCAAGTTCCCATTCACCTACTTCACTGATAATGTTGAAATCGTCTTCCGACTCAAGGCATCTGCCACAACATTAGCCTTACTCGGATGATAATCCACAATACAATTATAGTCCTTAAAAAGTTCCAACCATTGCCGTTATCTCAGATTGAGTTCTTTTTGGGTAAGTAGATACTTCAGACTCTTATGATCTGTGAAAATTTTACACCTTTCACCATACAAGTAGTGCTGCCAAATTTTTTAGGCAAACACTACCGCTGTAAGCTCTAGATCATGTGTAGGGTAGTTCTGTTCATGAGTCTTTAGTTTCCTAAAGGCATAAGCAACTACCTTTCCTTCTTGCATTAAAACACAACTCAAACCAGTTCTAGATGCATCACTAAATAAAACATACTCCTTACTAGAAATAGGTTGGACCAATATAGGAGCTTCAATAAGCATACTTTTCAGCTGATCAAAGCTACTCTAACATTTATTAGACCATTCATACTTCACTCCTTTTCGTAAAAGTTTAGTTAAAGGGGAACCTATCACTGAGAACCCCTTAACAAACCGACAGTAATAACCAGCCAGACCAGAAAACTTCTCACTTCTGTCACATTCTGAGGTGGCTTCCAATTAACAATCACTTCTATCTTACTAGGATCAACTCTAATTCCTTCAGAAGAGACAACATGCCCCAGAAATGAAGCCAGAAATCACACTTACTTCGCTTAGCATACAATTGTTTTTCCCGCAGGGTCTGTAATACAATTTGAAGATGTTCAATATGATCCTGTTCATTATTAGAATAGACTAGAATATCATCAATAAATACCACAACAAACTGGTCTAAATAAGGCCTGGACACTCTATTCATTAGATCCATAAATGCTGCTAGAGCATTAGTTAACCCGAAGAGCATTACTGAGAATTCATAATGTCCATAATAGGTCCTAAATGTAGTCTTCAGTACAACCACATCCTTTAATCGAAGCTGATAATAGCCTGATCTCATATCTATCTTCGAAAACACTCCTGCATTTTTCAACTAATCAAATAGATTGTCAATCCTTGGCAACAGATACCTAGTCTTCACTGTGACCCTATTCAATTGTCTGTAATCGATGCACATCTATAGTGTGTAATCCTTTTTCTTAACAAATAATATTAGTGCTCCCCACGGTGACACACTGGGTCTAATAAACCCCTTATCCAGAAGCTCTTTTAATTGCACCTTTAACTCCTTCAATTCAGTAGGAGCCATTCTGTATAGTGCTCTAGATATTGGAGCAGTGCCAGGCATAACTTCTATAGATAACTCCACATCCCTTTCAGGGGGGAGTCCAGGCAATTCCTCTAGAAACACATATGGATATTCATTCACTATCAAAATATCTAGCCATTTACCACCCTCCTTCTTAGCATCAACCACAAAAGCCAAATATGCTTCACATCCCTTCCTGAGAAGCTTTCGATCTTGCATAGTAGATACCACATTAGTTAAAGAACTAGTGCGAATGCCATGTAATACAATCTCAGACTAATCGGGTCTCCTAAACATAACTGTCTTAGCATTACAATCAATTATTGTCCGATGTTTAGACAGCTAATCCAGACCCAAAATCAAATCAAATTTATGGAATGGAAATTTAATCAGATTTGCTACATACTAATTTCTTTGAATCATAACAGGACAATTCCTAAACACCTGATTAACCAACACACTGCTACCTAAAGGACTGGTTATATGAATGTTATATCCTAACTGATCTATAGAAATCTTCATATCAAACCTTTCTCCAGTATAGATATAAGAATGTATAGATCCAGGATCAATTAATGCATACATTTCAGAATCAAGGAGAGAAAAATACCAGTAATAACATCCAATGCATCTTGATCATCACAAGCTTTCAGTGCATAAGCTCGAGCCGAAGCAGTAGGCACAGCTGGTCGATTCATAGTTTCTGAGTGGGAACTCAGATTAGCTCTGTTTTGATTATATCCTCATCAACCTCTACCTTGGCCTCTATTCCCAACCGATGCATCTCTACCAGCTTGTGCTATCTCAAACTGTCTCAGAGGACAATTTGCAATCATATGTTATGTACTGCCATAATGAAATCATGCACTTGCCAACAGACACCCCAATGATGATTAGAGTAGTGTGGGCACTCTGGGGAATCAAAACCTCGGCCCCTAGAGGAACCCCTACTAGAGACAATCGATGTGGGAAAGTTTTGTCTCCTTCCCTTAGTCACAGATCTCTGAGCAACTTTCGGTACAGAGGAAGTACCTTCCCGACTTCATTTCCCCAAGGATTGGCCTCCTCTAATAAAGCTTCTTCTCTGAATTCTTTCTTTCCTAATCGTCTCTTGTCTTTCTATGTTCATCACAGCTTGTACCAACTTATGGTAAGTAACTTGTTGCAATAGAGTAAACGATGCCAGATGCTCCTTGATAGAGTCATGCAATCCCTCCTTAAACTGATGGCATTGAAACTCTTCAGTAATTACAAATTTAGAGGCGTACTTACTGAGCCAATTAAATTCCCAGTCATAATAAGCAATTGACAAACTCCTCTGCTTCAGATTCAGAAATTACTTCCACCTATCCTTTCTGTAAGCCTTCGTCATATACTTAGTTTTAAATTCTTGGGCAAAGAAATCCTTAAGTCAGAGGCATCGGTAGCTGAGGACTCCTCAGAACAAACTTCCACCATTCATAAGCTGCTCCCTGTAGAAGGGAGATAGCACAGTGCACCATATGTTCTGTTGGACAACTAATCTCATCCAACACCCTCTTAACCTTCTCTATCCAGTATTCAGCTCTCTCAGATTCCTCCAGAGATGTCCTAGTAAATTCCTCATCTCCATACTTCCTCAACTGATCAATTGGAGCTTTGGGTGTTGTCATACGATGGAGCAACATCATCATATCTTAGGACAACTTAACCAAAGCCTCTCCCTGAGCTGTAGGAGGAGGTGGTACCTCAGCTTCCCCTAGATCGTCTCCAAAAGGTCTAGATATCACTGGATGAGATCGCCCAGGATTATTACTCTCAGCAACCTCGTCAGCAACTTCCTGAGATCCATCCATCTTTAATTATATAGACAAAATATAGGACACTACATTAGGCTAAAACACAACTTGTACAATCAAATAGAAGCAATAGTTAAACGTTGGTTAAACCAGAATTGCCTAAACCAAGCTCTGATACCAAAAAGATATGACTCCCTAATACCCCCTGAGAGGATACGGGGGTGCCATGCAGACAACATAACATACATGCATACAAAACCGAGACAAAACCAAAACATACAAAACATTGATCATGCATTCTCAATAGCTCAAAGCAGAAGCAATTTAGAGTAAACATACATCATAATACACTGAGCTTAATACAACCTGTTCTAAACCAGAACCAGCCTGAATTAAGGTTATTACAAACCTTCAAATAAATCTAAAGTCATATAAATCAAAGACAAGCTGAAAACAAACTCCAAAAAATACAATTTTAACAAAACAAGACTCAAACTCCATTGGCCATTGTGGTTGACTCATCCCAGTCCTTATGTCCTTCTTTTTGAACCTACACGAGGCAAATCCATCGTGCTAAGCATATAGCTTAGTGAGTAATAACTAATCTATGCATAAATTGACAACTAATTATACATAATCATGATATATCAGAAGCATGCATTAACAATTTATCGGAATGAACAATTCAAACATATTATATTAGATCTCAGACAGATTGTACAAAAAAAAAATTGAGTCTCAAAAGAGGGTATAACTCTTCATAATCAGAACACAATTTCTTTATTATATCAGAGTCAGACAGAAATAAGAATACAAAATCATATGACTGTTAAATCTATTTACAGAAGTGGGTAACGCGACTTATATAGGAGATACCATAATTGGTATCAGTAGGAGAGACACATGTCTCGATACAGGAGACATCAAAGTGTCAATACAAGATACACCAGCGTGTCAATAACAGGAGCAGCTGCAAAGCCTTCTAGGCATGATTATTTACCCACGACTAGGACTTGACAGTTTTAAAACCAAACAAATTCATTTCATGTTTAACATAATTAGCCAATCATTGCTTTCATGCCAAACTTCAAACATATCAATCTGACAGCTTTGCAAATCATTCAATGGATTATAAGTCATACAGTAAACAAATAGTCAAAGTAGAATTATCCAAAATTTCTCACTAGATTTCTTACTGAATTATCCACAATTATTCAACAAGACTTGCTTATAGATAAGACCAACTAAATTACTTACAGATGCTCCCTTACTGTTTATTGTCTCAAAGTTCCAGCAATATCTAGAATCAGTCGCTCAAAGTGTTCCTCTATAGCATTTAATACAAGCAAATATCACTATTGTGCACAATTATAAATTCAATTATACACATTCATGTATACTGAATATGGATGATGCATATTCATGAAAAATTTTGGGTTTCTTATCCTTAATCTTGTCACATTATCAAGAAAGAGAAATCATACTAAATTTCTCAATCCAAATTTATTTTACAACCAACTTTCGGGTCCACTTTGCTTAATTATTCTTATCAGGAAGGTGAGGTAATTAGATACATCTTCCTTCTAGAAATGTTTGTCTCTTTGTTTTAGGTTTCCAATGATACAAAGTTCATCCAATTTAGTTTAGTATACTGAAAGTTATACTTAAAAGATTTTAGACTGTTCTTAAGTTTCAGTAGAATTCTTATCTCAACTTCCAATCAAATTCTAAAATTCTTAAAGGCAGAATTAGAATTTAATCTCTTCAGAAAATTTGTATCCCTATGTATATAGTTTATTCCAAATAAAAAATCACTCCATTCGGATAACTATAGAGAAAGTTATGCCCAAGATACAGAAGCATGTTCAAGCTATCGGGAAACTTTGCGGCGAAAAACTTTCCAGAGAGCAAAATTCCTTGCAATTTTCTTAAAAGTTTACCGTGGTCAACCCAAGAGTTGGCCACCGCGAACTTTCATGGAAATGAAATCCTTCAAATTGGCCATGGTGAACCAAAGAAAGTTGACCATGGTGAACTTTACTGCGTTTTAATCATCTTCTTCCTCTCTTCTCCTTAATCCTTCATCACTAACTTGTATAATTACTTTTACCATTTTATTTTACTTCTATGTCATCTAAACTCATTCTGAACACCGCTCAAAACCAAGTCTATAATCAAATACTAAAAATTGATTCCTTACACAAGCTTTCTCTCACTACTGCGTATTTTCCATTCTCACTACATTTGTTTCATCTTTTGCATTTTCTTTTCAAATTACCCAACACCTAGAAGTCCCATATTCAATTCTAGATACTCTAACTGCTATCTTGATACACTCATGACCTAAAATCCTCACCCAAGTCATTTAGTGAATTCATTCACCGAGACCACACTGCAAAAACTTCTTATGCATGTATATATTTCCAACATACAAGTTTTCTCCAAAATAAAACAGAGTATCCCTATTTATCCATTCTTATAAATTTCTGCATCATTTTCATTTTACTCTAATTATCACCAGTATTTCAATCCAATTCATGCATTATCAAAATACCATAAAAACATCATCAAAACCACTTACTTGGTTCAGCTCAATTTCCAGCAATGAAGTTCTTGATGGATGAAGAAAACCAAGGATAACAGAATAAACACTCTCTAAGTAATGAAATTCTTACTTTGAGGTAAGATTCAAAAGCCAATTTCTCAATAGATGTAACTTGATGTTTTCGGTGTTGGACAAAACCGAATGGAGAATAAAACAAGCTATAGAATTGGTTTTGCTTCACATACGTGGCTATTGTTCATGTCTCACATTTGTCACTTCTCACCACACACACACAAGCCATTTGTCTTATGCTTATGTTGCCACGTGTTATCATGTATGTGAGCCATGTGTCACATCTTTAAGTTGCCATATGTCACGATATTATTGGTCCATTATTCAATATTTTTCCTTAATCCAAAAATTACGCCCAAATTCTAAAATACCCAAAATATTACCAAAATTGTCAAATCAATTTTTATTCGCGATAATAACTTAATTATACCTGAAATGTCATGAATGTATGCACAATTCATTTGTATGTGTCTAAAAATGCCTATGCATAAATAAGCAAAAAAACTCAATTATGCAAAGCATCATACTATGCATTGAAATTCCTTAATATTCTAACCCCTAATATGGGGCGTTACAGTAATAATTAATAAATACTTAAATATACCTTAATCTTTAAATATTTTACCAAAATAATGTCCACTTGATTGATGAGTATGACTAGTCACCTTGGAATTAATGCTTGTGGCTTTGTTAATTTACAAATAGAAAAAACAATATTAAGTAAGACAATATAAAAATAGACAAAATAAATATATCAAGAAGAAAAGAATTTACCATCAATATGTTTATCATATAACAAACTTTTGGCACACATAAGAGTTTCCACAATACGCGGATAAGGACGAGCATGAAGAGAATAACCTAATCATTAGTGTTAAAAGTAAACTTTAAAGCAACAGTGGGTGACGAAATTGCTAATCAGTCTTATCCAATTAGTTACATAATAGAAAAATTATTTCCACAACTTTTCCACTATAATAATACCTCAATCTGCACACCTTAATGTTGGTCACTCAATCTTCCGTCAAATAGTTATCTAATTCCATCATATTATACAAAGTCTTAGCCTTTTCTCCTTTCATAAATTTTGAAAGTGAAAGTAACTAATTGTTCTTAAAAGATGAGCTTGAACCTAAGATTGAAGCTGCATTTAAATAACTTGAACTATTTTGATCCTGATCATTAATTTTGTCCAACTTGAGTTGATAATCATTAAACAATTCTAGTCCAACGACATCTACATGCTTTTGGGATCCATCACTATACAACACATTATATATAAAAGTAACCCCCTCCATCTTCTATCTCGAGTCTAACACATATAAGACTGCAACAATATTTCTAACCATATAATAATAAGAATTCAACTTCTCCATCATCTACTATGTCATAACCTGAACAACCTCATTCAAATCAAACATCTAATTAAATAAAGAATTCTTTAGCTCACACATAGTGCTAAAGCAACAAAGTGAAGTTGGATTTGTTCCTAAGAACAATTCAGTCACATTGTAGTGAGTTACAAAACATTCTAAATCTTTTGGTATCAACCATAGATAGTAGATGTTCATCACCAATTACCGTATAAGACATCAATAACTTTGATTTGTTGTTGTCATAAGATATTGCATTCATTTCATTCTTTCCTCTAATAAGGTTGGGGGTAAAAAATGTTTGACCTCTTAATACCATATTCCTTCTACTACATGAATCTACATGGGGTTCCTCCTTTTGAATTTATGCTCAATATCTTCTAACATTATATACATTTAGCTTTATCTACTCTGTCCATTGATCAAGTATTATTGAAGTGATTACAAACTTCACTTTTCAGTTGACTTCGAGTTGAATTTCTATCTTCACTTGGTATGGGATTAGAAGTTTCCACTTTTATCTTTGGTACTGTATTACAACTCTCTATTGAAGGGATATGCTCATCTATCTAAAACAATCAACATCTAAATATATATGTTATTCATAATCATAATTAAACAACAATATGGTTAATATATATGTACTATTTTTAAAAGTTCATCTCACTTTACTTTTGACATTAATGAACACATTTTTTTAATGTAAATAATAAAGTTAAACTAATAAATTGCTAGTCTAAACTAATACTGGTATTCACATTCAACATTCAATATTCAGCACGATGTTGCTCTAATTGTAAGGAATGATCCCGCTAATTACTAGTTCAAACAATTACTTCGACTATTTGCATAGCCAAGGGGTTATAAAGGACTTTTATGCTAGTTGGCTGAGTGTTCGTTATTTGATATGGAAGTTAATATAAGTTAAAACCCTTTTGACTTATTGGGAGTCCATTTTTCCTTTAGATTCAACTTTATCATTGCTTCATCCCACTTAAGAAAATTCATCTGACTAGATTGATACTTGGATGGTGAAGTTAAATAGTAGGAATTCCACCATTATTGACGTAAATTCACCCATAATAACCTATTGGTAAATTGTGTGAAAAGTTTATATGTCTAATAGGTTTTCGACTTTTAAATCAAGAACTTATGCAGTAAAATCAAATGATATAACTCTTTACGCTTTACATTTGGAGTGATATTTGAATTTCCCATTCCTTGTAAAGGCCTTTATATTCTGATAATTACCTCTATAACTAATGTAAATAGATAAGGAGATAAAGGATCTCCTTGCCTTAAAACTGTAACCCTTTTATTATTTTTATTGGCTCCCCATTTATGAGTACATTATGGGAAAGAGTGGAGAGGCATTAATATATCCAATTGATGAATGTATATAGTACTCCAAATTCTTCTAGAGTATTCAATAGGAAGCCCCAGTCTAACATGCCAGAACGCTTTTGAAAATCAACAAAATGTTATCTCTTATAAATCTATCCTTAATGGAAACACTCTATGAGTAGCTAACCACAAACTTCGTTACTAGTTTCAATTTGGTAGCTAGGTCTTATAAATGACATTGCAACAAGATATAAGCTGATCTTCCTTTATACAACTCACCTTTGGTATAAGAGTTCTATAGGTTTTGTTAAACTCTCTCAATATTAAATTGATACTAAAGAATTCCATTACAGTTTTAGTCACCATAGTGTTTGCTTACTCTAATGTACACTGAAAGAAGTAAACATTATACCCATCTGGACCTGGAGCCTTGTTAGGGTGTAAGGAGAATAGGGCCCTTTTCACCTCCTCAGGTTCAATAAGTTTGGCCAGACTACCAACTATCTCAAGAGGAATGTTATCCCTAAGGTTTTAACCCACCTAGTTCACAAAAAAGTTAGTATATGAAGCAATTCCAATAATATTAAAGAAGAAATTATAGACCTCCTATTGCAAGTCCTCCTTTTGGGACAGGAAAGTACTATCTTCACTGATTAGTGGAATAATTTTATTACTATTCACCCTTTTAAGTATAGCCTTATGGAAGAAATTTATGCTCTTGTCTCCATCTTTTAGCTAAATTGCTTTTTTTTTATCTGCTTCATTTGTGAGTTGTAAGCATTTAACATCCTGGTATCATGTTCAAGGGTTGCTTTTTCAACAATCCTTAAAGGTACATCATGAGGCTTTTTATGCAGTTCATCTTGTATTACTTTTCGTCTTCCCTTAACTTCTCTCACTTCTTTCTAAGTATTAGGACTAGAGGCTTGCTTAAATTGCTTCAGTTTTCATTTAATCGACTGTAGTATTCTTATACAAGATAATAGCTTAGTTCTAGAAATCACTGTATTGAGCTCTTTATTTAAAGCAAATTTAACCTTCTATGTCAGTTAGGTAGTTGTTAAATTTGAAAGAATACCTCCTAGATTGCTGCTTTAAAGTGGAATGGACCATTATATATATATGGTCCAAGAGTAGTTGATTTCCAAATTTTCTATTCTTCCTAGGGATTCCTAGATTCAAGATTCATTCATCATAGCCTTACTAATTTTTTTTCCTAATGAACCATCTTTGTAACATCCCATTACTAGTGGAAAGGGTAGAATAGTAATTTTGAGGGGTCAGTGGGCGTTTAGAATGCTTGGTATATTCATGCATACACATACATATGAATAGTAAATTTTGCATATGAAAAATGACTGTACATGCATTCATGACATTTCCCGGTATAAGTATTAAGAAATGTGATTGTAAATAAATGTGAT
>JANSVA010000002.1:37421399-37448055 GCA_025504915.1 Erythroxylum reticulatum | reverse complement strand
AAATCCCTCTTTTGAGCACTTCAAGAGATGGAAAGAGAAGTTACATAAAATTTCTCGAAGGCCTTAACTTATGACCTCTCTCTTATAAAGAAAAGATCTAGCATTGAATGGTTGAAAAATGGAGACAGAAACTCATTCTTTTGTCACAAGGTTGTAGATTCTAGAAGAAAAAAACACCTCTTTGGAGACTGATGATCATAGGATGGAATCTCAACACCAATTGCTATATGAGACTTTTAGACCCTTCAAGCACCATAAACATGCCACTAATTTGCACTCATCCATTCCTTTTCGTAGAGAGATCATTAAGGTGTGCCTGACTACTCAAGAAACAAAAATATTGAGCAAAATTGTTACTATGCAGGAGTTTAAAGATGTTCTAAGATGATTGAAGCCTCATAAGGCTTTTGGCTATGATGGTTTCAATCTAAATTTTTTTTATCAAAACATGGCCTCTAAAATGGATGTTGCAGTAAGGCCTCTTTACTCCTTAAACTTAACAAAACTTTTATAATTATCATTCCCAAGGGTGGTGAGAAGAAATATTTTCATATTTTTTATCTATAGCCTGTTGGAATTCAATATACAAGATCATTGCTAAAATCATAGCTCACATATTAAAGAAAGTGCTTTAGTTTCATATTGATCTGGAATATGGTGCATACATTCGTTGAAGAATCATTGGTGACAACATCATGTTGCTACAAGAATTAGGAAAACCTATTCCAAAATAAGGGGCAACTTGAATTGCTTACTCAAAATTGATTTGAAGAAAGCATATGATAATATGGTTTAGGATTTCATTTTTAACATCCTCAATGCAATGGATTTTCTAGAATCTTTCACTCAATGGGTCATATAATGTATAACCACTCCTTCCTTTAACATTCTGCTTAATGAATAGCTCACTAGAACTTTCAAAAGCTACAAAGGAATTTGTCATGGTGACCCTATATCACCCTATTTATTTACTCTGTTAATAGAAGTATTCAACAGACTTCTCAAAAGAGTAGTGGAAAGAACAAAGCACTTTAAATTCCATTCCAAATGTAGGAGAATGCAAATCACAAATCTAAGTTTTACTGATGATCTCATACTCCTTTCTAAAGCTAATTCTAAATTAGTTTCATCCCTTATAAAAGCACTTAAGGTGTTCAAAAAAATATTTGGTCTAGAATTCAATTGCACTAAGAGTGGCATCTACCTATTAAAGAGTGCTACAAACCAGAAACAAAACTTAAAGACTATTATTGGCTTTAATCTTCATCATTTTCCTATGCCTTATCTTGGTATTCTAGTGGTTGCATACAAACTAACCATAACTGACTGCAACTTTTTGATTGATAAGATTAACAATAGAATATCCTTATGGGGTATTAAAAATCTATCAACTGAAGGCAAAAATAAACTCATTGCATATGTTTCAAACTCTATCAATGTTTCCTAGCCAACTTATATTGCGTTCTTTGCTGCTATTATCAAATCCATTCATAGGATATGCAACAACTTCCTATGGTTAGGCAACAAAGCGACCTTAAACAAAGCTAAATAAAATGGAGTGATGTTGTATCCTAAAAGAAAAAGGCCTTAGTATAATCCCTCTTAAAACAATGAACATAGTGATGCTCACCAAGAGATTATGGAGACTATTGAAGGATAAATAGACTTTATGGTTTAAAAGGATTCATGACATCTAAATTAAAGCCAAGTGCATATAGAATATCAAATTCAAATCCTATGCCTTATTTACAACAAAAGATATATTGAAAATGAGAGACAATTTTAGGTCTGATATTATTTAATTGGTTAGAAATGGAAGATTAATAAGATTTTGGTAAGACAATTGGCTATTAGTAGACTTCTGGATAACAAGAGATGATAGTCGTTGTAGCTTTATTCAACAAAGACATCTTCAGGTAAATTCTTATTCCTAATTCTATAAGCTTTGAGATCATCTAAACCTACATTAATGATGAGGAAAATACCATCGTGTGGAAGCACACTAGCAATGGCAATTTCACCAACCACTCATACAAGAAATTCCTTCAAGGCAACCTGAACAAAACCTATGGACTAAGATTGTTTGGTTTAAACATCAACTTCCTTATGATTTTACTACATTATGGTTTCATATGAAACACAAACTGCCAACAATTGATCAGTTGGCAACGTTTCTAAATCTCATTATCCAGTACATATTGTGAAAAAATACAGAAGAGAGCATAAGGCACCTATCTTTTCAACATGATTTTGTTATAAATACTTGGAGAGCAATACTGAACAAATGCTACATTTATGATGTTCCAAAAGAATGGAATGACATAATATATTAGTGCTCCTAAATCAGTCATCCAAACGTCACTGTGAAATGGTGCTTTTGTTTAGCACTTTCATATTAGGCCACAACTACATAGGATTAAAGGAACATATGAATTTTCTATAATAGAAGCCTCAATAAGGAGCAATTCAACATAAACCTTATATAGAAGATTGTAATCCACATAAACATATTCAAGCACAAATTTCACCAACTTGATTATATTAGCAATACATAGAAAGTGTAATCCTTATTTGTAGAGAGAAGATAGAGTCCTTTGCTTTGTAATGATCTACTAAATGGTAATATGTGATCTCCATCTGTGGAGGCATTTGAATTCTTAGATAGACAATTTTGTTGCATATTTTTTCCTACCTTCCAAGGCTTAATTCATCACTTATTTCTTTAAAAAATTATTAAGGGTTCTTAGGACGTTCTTATGAGGAACATAGGATAAATTTCAATACAAAACTAATTACCTTCCATTATGCATATATATCATCACGGTATTGGCTCATACTATAAAGCAACAATGTTGTCATTAAGTTATTAATCCATAAAGTACTTTTTTATTTTAAAGGTTATCATATATTTTTCCTTAGCTTATCTCTCCTTATAACATTAAAGATATATCTTTTAAACTCAATATCATAAATATAAGAAGTGTCATGTTTTGTCAAATAATGGCTAAATCCAAAATATGATTTATTTGTTTCTTTATGGTCAATATCACATATGTTTTTCTTTTGGATGATAAAAGTATGCATTAAAAAATTTGAAAAAGAAGTAAAATGGAAAAAGCCACTACCAGTGCTACATGAACCTAATACAACATTATTTTTACATCATAAATAGATTCTAACTAGTGTTGACAATGAAAAATGTCACAGGCATCAGTTTTAATTATAAGAAAGCAACTTCAAAGTTACTATCTAACCAACTTTTATATTAAAGTATTGACAAGATCCAAAGTCAACACATACAAGCATACTTTTTACTTTTCAATCACACCTCCTTGACATTAGCTGATTAGATTTATTAATAATTATAAAGGGTTAGCTATACAAAATGTACAAAGCCTTTTTTGATAGCATCATTTTTTACCCTAACGTTTGGAAAAACTTCCGGTTATATGACAATATCAATTTTCTATTTAAAAGCATTATATCATCGATGCAACTTAGTTCTTTATAAATGCATTTAGATTCAATCTTTTATTATGCTCGCAACATATTTTTTAAAGCATCCATCATATACCAACAATTAAACAAATATTGGACCTTTTCAAATCTTAAGTTTCGAGCAATTAAGTAAATGTAAATAAACTTCAAGATTCAAAAATAATAAAAAAGGCTTAAGATAATAAGGTATAAGGTAATAGTTTATAATCAATGAAAACGTTGTGTCTTAAAATTGGTTACTCTTAAGGGATAAAATATGGTGGCATAATTATCAAAAAAATAGGCTAAACAAAAGGTTGAATCTAAATACATTTATCACTTCATTGCTTCTAATTTAACAATGTGATCTCAATACAATTCATAAAAGCAAATTCTAGAATTATTCAACTATGTATGATAACATACATGAAAGAATAAAGAGCTTAAAATTGCGAATTATTTACTCTTAAGCTCAAAAGCGCACAAAAATGAACTTGTGTGTAATATGCAATTTTCAATCAAATTAATTATCTCAATGATTACTAAAAATATGACTTATAAAAGGAAGTTTATTCTAACTTTCTTCTTTTTGCATATTAATTCAATTTAATAATCAATATTGATCTAAAGTATTTTAGAAAGATTCTAACTAATTCGAGATATCAGTTAATCAAATTTAATAAAAAATATTATAATAAACTTAAGAAAATTGAATCCCTTTTCTTACACTTAAAATTGTACATTGTCCCCAATATATGCAATATAAGCACATAAAAAATAAAATAAATAAGAAAAATTGAGAACGGTTTATTGGTATTAACTGAAATAAGAATATGTATAGATTCCTAGCGTGAAGAAGATCCATCCTATATATATACATATCCAACCTTGTAAAATATAAGCAAAAATGATTAAAAGATGAAAGAAAAATAATAATGAAAATAACTAAAGGGAATGGAAATAAAAAAAACGTAGATGAAAATAACGTGTCACTAATGTTTAGACAAAAGAAAATAATATAACGAAGTAAATAAGAAAACTATACAAATAATAAGAAAAAGAAAAGAGAAGACCAAAATTAGCATCCCTCAATACTTTTGTGACTCTGACATCTCCATCGATAGAGGATCCTTGGGTCATGAAACCTTAAACTGGGGAGCAACATGGTGTAGGTAGGATAGACATCCTAAGATGTCCCGCTATCTACATCAATATCTCCTCCAACAATCTATCGTGTGCTACTCTCCACTCTAACTCCTCTGGTATGCATTTACCCTGAGCTTAGAGCTACTGTATCCACTTTGTAATTGTCTCCTGTTATGTTTGGATAGTATGATAAATACCCAAGATCTACCTGATGGTAGCAATGACATGTGGATATGAGATTTTAAACATATCCTAACTTTTGTAACTGCATATCTTATGTCTCAGATTCACATTTTTTAGTAACTTATTTGCGCATTACTTCAAATCTACTATTACCATTGGTCTTAAGTTTAAAATCAATACTTAATTCCTTATTAAATCTCAATTTTGTGTTTATTATTGGATATTTCCATCTCTCCACTTATTGACTATGTTCTTATTCTTAATCAATCTCTTCATCATATGAACTTTAATTTCTTCAAGCATGGGATAAAGTTCTTTATCCAAACTTCTATAATGATTCCATTAAATACTTCACAAATTTATAATCTACAATATCACACTTGAATGAAGTGTCTAAATATGATCTTAATTATTCTTTCTTTGGAACGTTTAGTAAATCCCTGTCAAAATCTTCTAATTCCTTTAAATATAAAAATAATTTAGGTTCATTAGAGGACTTACATCATTACCATAATAGCTTCCCAATTTAAGCCCCTTATGATCCTTTTTTCTTCTAATTAGAAAATATATGTCTCACATAAAACATGACTTCAGCTTTTGGAGAGTTGCCTAATAAGTATCTCTAAAAGACCCTATGCAACATTCAATTGAAAAACATTAGTAAATAACTAATATAAGCAAATTTATATTAAAAAACAAATAAAGTTTAAGCTAAACCTTTTGCTGATCAAGAATCACCATCGATTCACCTCCATCTTTTAAATTAAGGCCCTTCTTTGATAACTCTAAGAAAGTAATATTTTTAAATTGTCAAAGTGTTTTTTTGTTTCAATATGAACCAAAACCCATTCCATAGGGAATATTTAATTAATGTCATCGCTTCCTATTGATGTTAATATCTCACCTTTAACAATACCTTTAAGAAAGAAAACATTTAGTCCTATTAACATTCTATTACTACCTAAAAATCCCATCTTGAAATATTCAAAACATACTTTTTACCGACATTTTTGTTATGAAAAGTAGGATTGCACATGTGCTTTTACTCAGAAACTCTTACTTACGTACATATATATAAGTAGTCAGTTTACAATACCAATGACTTCTAAATAATTATGATAATAACTAGAAAATAAAAAATAATTGCCTAAAAACTATTTAAATCTCTTGTAAAAGTAACACACCACGACCATAAAGCATATGCCTGAACATCCAGAGGACATTCGAGAAGATACCCCATAAGCATGGCATGTTAAAGCAATCACGTCAACTTATTATGGCATCATATAGAACATAGTATTTCCAATGATCAAAACTCCTTATTTCATTCACAAAATGAAACTTTCAAAACTCCTTATTTCATTCACAAAATGAAACGTACTTACATTGACATTACATTTCATAAACCATGTTTATACATAACATAACATTTAGGAGTATAAAGTTTTAGACTAAAAGTTCAACATGAAAGGAGAAGCTAAACAGAAGTATTCTATCTAGGCTCTGCAGGTATCAGATGACTAAACCTTTGAACCATTCTTGTTTCCAAAATTGACAATACTAAACTTCTATTATATCACCTTAGAAGCTAGGTCTCCCTTATACCTAAAAATTAACGTTGCAATTTTGATGAGTTTGCGAACTCAGTAACTGAACCATCATTCAATATTGAATATTAGTTCACAAGTATAAACCAAATTCACAAATGTATTTCCCAATTTAATAGATGTATCACATCATTCAATATTGAATTCTAGATCATAATATACATCATATTTGAACAATACATCATTAACTACAAACATTTCGTATAATCATTTCAGAATAATCCAATCATTTATCTCAATCATTCATATCATCAATATATACACAGACATTGCATATCACTATATCAATACAATTCAGTAATTCTTCACAATCATTCACATGATATATGTAAAGATATTATATATCTTTACATATATATATATATGATAAATGCAAATGCACGTGTGACTCTACTTTCATTTTTACTTTGTTATGACTGAGCGCCTATTTACTGTCCCATATCTATTATGGATACTGGACTCATTTCATATTTTATCCTATATCTCGTGTGGATACCGGGCTCATTAATAACTGAGCCTGTGGCATTTCATGCACATTTATGAACTTTAAGCTCTTTTTCATACTGGTACTCCGGTCACAACTCCTTTATCTGATAATTCATAACAATGTGATCGAATGCATCAATTCACATAATATGCTATCAATAACTTTCATTCAATGTGCACAGTCATTTATCACATTCATCGGATTTGAGTCCAACATTCAACATTCAGTTGAGTATAGATTTTCCATGTTCACATACAATTAGAAAGTCCTTCTAATACAATCTTGAATATCAAACTCCTTAGACCATCAATGTTCATAATTATCATAATCATATCAATAACAGTTCAATATCTAAAATTTAATCGAAAACAATTAAGTCATAGTGAGAAAACATATAGGCTAACTCACAGTATGCTCCAGATAAGCTATTACCTTGTTGACCCAGTAATGTCTGGATGCTGATGACCAATTTGTACTTCATTAGTAATGCAATACACACATATAGTTCACACATTACTAAGTTGATCAATCATATGAATATTCAATCATACATATGTATATGTGTCATGTTTAATGCATGCTTAATCGACCTTTCCGAGTATGTAACTATTCAACAATCTTGACCATTCAAACATCATATTTTGTAGACTACCATTTTGCAATCAAGTTTGTAACTTTAAGTTAGCTTGATTTACTCCAAATTCATCAACTAAACTTTACACTTATCCTTGAACATTTTCATGATAAAAAGCCTCTTATAACATACATATAATTGTTACTTTAAATCTAGACTTTTAACAAGCTAGATCTACACATTCACCAAATTTTTTTCCACCAATATATATTCATACATTTACCCAATTCTCATTCATAATTACCCCATGTTATTCAATGCTCATTCATCCATACCTTATACATATTACTCCTGTCCTTAAGATCATGTTTGCATTAAAAGAACTCATTTATTCCTTTAACAAATCAAAACTTCCATACATGAACTCAACCACATCAAAATAGTCCATTCTTTAGATAATGACATCAATTAACTACATAAACTTATCAAGCTCTTAACCAATTATTCAAACAACAATCTAGTCTTATTACTAGCCTTAATCAAGTCCAAATATACCAATTTAAAGTGAAATTACTCAGCTAGTTCAATATGTACACAAGGTAGAAATTAAAATTCCAGAATTTGTCATCAACATCACTAATGTGTGTAACTTTACTACCTTCAATACTTCACGAATTTTACAAGCTTAGAGATATCACTAACACCTGAAAATTTCTAGATTTTATTTCATTTAAGGTTACTTCATTTCAGGCTAATTTAACTTCCATATTGGTTACACTAAGGCTTACAAATTCTACTTACTTATGTCATTAACAGTCATTTTTTTACAATCACACCTACAGCTCTAATTTTCTAGATTTGAAAACACCTATCTGTAGCATGAATTTCTCATCTGTTATACTTCAAATCCCAAATTAAATCATCCATATAATAGCCTATAAACTACTATTTTCTTACATGCAAAAACAAAATAGAAAAGTATCCATTAATTCTCCATTTTTCGGTACATCTTGAACATCAACATCATATACAATCTATCCCAATTCAATCATCATAATATTTCTATTATAACATGCTATAAAGAACAACACTTTACTTACTTATTCAGCTTCCAATTCTAGTTCAAAATCATCTTAAATTCAAGGTGGAAATTGGATGGTTTTCAACTAGGATAAAAGACAACAATAATTTGGTTCTTTGGTTATCTTGTGAAGGGTAAAAGCATGTATTTGGTGTGGTAATTTAGCATAGCTCAAGCAAAACACAGAAATGGGAGATAGAAGCAAGTTTTGGTGGTGAGAGATGAAAAGAGAAGAAGAATGAACAAAGCTGAAACTACTCTTGCAAAAGCATAACTCCTTAGTTGCTAGATGTCACCATGTTACATCGACACATGTGCCTAAGCATATAAGCCACTTATCTACTCTATAGGTCGCCAAATGTCACCTCGTTACTAGTCCATTTGTTACTCAATCATTGCTGTTATTTGTTAATTAATAAACCATGCAAAATGTCGCTCATTTATCTATGCCATTTATCACTTATTTCATAGGCTTAGTCATGCCATTTATCACTTATTTCATAGTCTTAGTCATCCTAATTTTCCATGCGTCAATTTGTCTTACCACTTGAGCATTTTTTCTAGTCTAAATATACATTTTAATTTATGATTTTCTAATGGTAACAATTAATTCCAAATTTACTACTTGGAATCATTCAAACCAAAATTTAAGACATAACAATACACAATTCACATTATGATCATTTTAAACCTTTTATACCTTGGAATATGTTAATTGAGAGCATATATTATCTTTGCAATGTGATCAAAATCATAATTCATGTGTGTATGGTAATGATATGCATGTGAATGAAATGTATTTCGTGAATGTTAAAATGATATGACTCATATGCAATAATCTAAGGCTCTAACCTTTGGTATAGACAATGAGTTATTACAGTAAAGTTGCTGATTTGTAATATTTGCAATACCTACTCACATATTTGATTCCTATAACTATTTGGTGTTTCTAGTGAAAACAATCTTCATTCTTTTATGAACAACAAGCTTATGAAGTGCTTCCTTGAAATTGTGAGAATCATCAAATAGTATATTAAGCTCAATCAGGGTTGAATTTAGAAATTTTTTATTTATGTCTTAGTCTTTTATCAACATTTGAACCATCATTGTCTTTAAAAATCTAGGTGTCATTTAACTTAAAATAATTTATCATATTTTTATCTCATACACTATTCCCATCA
This sequence comes from Erythroxylum reticulatum, assembly GCA_025504915.1. Lineage (NCBI taxonomy): Eukaryota > Viridiplantae > Streptophyta > Magnoliopsida > Malpighiales > Erythroxylaceae > Erythroxylum > Erythroxylum reticulatum. The sequence goes on along the minus strand of JANSVA010000002.1, from coordinate 37,438,319 downwards.
TTATTATCTCCACATTATGTTACAATTTTTTTTAGCTTTCCTCTTTTCTATTATATATTACTAACATTACTAGCTATTCTTTTACTTTAGTTATCCCCTTTTATAAAACAACAAAATACCTAAAGACTGCTAACTCTTGATCATCCAAACCTAAGTTAAAACTCCTTTCTAATATGGTACATCAATAGATACATTCTCTCTTTACATAATTGGATCAATTGTATTCTCTTACAACCATAATTTCTTACTCAACTGCATGTTCATTCATAAATTGTACGACAATTAAATGAGTGGCATTCATAAGGACATCATCTACAATTTTAGTAATAAGCTTAGCATTAACAACATGATCAAACGATTTAACACCATCTTCAACATCCATATTTAGTCTAAATGTAAAAAATTGGTTTTATGATCAATGTAGATCTTTATCACCTTATGTTCTACAATAAGCTTACATATATCCATCACAAAATCATTATTTTTTTGCCTTCATCAACCTATTTTAGGATTACATCCTAGTATACTATACAGGAAACTTATTTTCATTCGGTTCTTTAATATCTTCTACGAACATCCTCTCAAGGTCCCAATATTAGAACCTATCAATTTTAATATCCTAATTTTCAATATCTTCACCCATATATTTCATGTAATAGCTTATTTTTTCAAATTAAGGGATTAGAATCCTAGACTATTGCATAGAAGCTATATCATTGAAAATTCATGAATTTTATTTCATTTGCATCCATATCAATAACATACACACATGAATTATGATTTAATACACATTGCAAAGAATGTATATGCACTCAATTGACTAATTCCGAGGTATGAAAAGTTTAAAAGGATCATAATGTGAATTGTGTATTACTTATGCCTTGCATTTTGGTTTGATTGATTTCAACTAGTAAATTTGGAATTAATTTGGTAAAATTGGCAAATTGATGAATTTAAATATACATTTGTTTTAATAAAAATGCCAAGAGGTAAGACAAATGGATACATGGAAACTTTCAATGATTAAGCTTATGAATAAGTGACATTTGGCATAGCTAATTAATTGACAAATGGCATTGATCACGGAGTAACAAATGGACTAATAACTAGGTGATATTTGGTGGATTAGGAAGATAATAAGTGGCTAGTATGCTTAAGGAAACATGTTAATCCAAATTAATGATACCTTGCACCTAGTTGAAATAAGTAAGTGCTAGAAAGTTTCTGTTGTGTTCCTCTTCTTTCTTGCTTCTCTCCACTGAAACCTATGTCCATCTCCTAGCTCTGCATTTTTGGTTTAATTCTTATAAATTGCTACACCAAAATTCATGTTTTTACCCTCAGAAAGTTAGGTAAAGAATCAGAACATAGTTATTCTTGTTATAGCCTTTAATCCTATCTAAAATCCATTCAATTCCCACCTTGAATTCGTGATGATTTTTACATGAATGGAGAACTGAATTAGCTTGATCTTTGAGCTAGACAATTAAGTAAAAGATTGATGTTTAAAACTTGTTATAATAGAGAATTTATGATGATGAAATTGGGATGAATTGTATATGATATTGATGATGAATTGTGCTGAAAATTTCTGCATGAACTTGGATACTTTTCTGTTATGTTGTTGATGTATGAAAAATAGATTATGGATTGTTTTATGGATGAATTATAATAGTATTTGAGGTATAATGAAGTTGAATTTATTTTAAAGAAAGGTGTTAATATAGTGTTCTTGAAATGGCAACAGAAATAGGATACATGATTGATAGTGAATGATAGTTTATGTTTTAATTTTGAAGTGTGAAAGATAATAGTTTGTTAGTTGTCTAATGAATGATTTTTAAATTGGGTTTAGACATGAATCTGATAAAGGATTGAAGCATGAATAAGGTAGAATTGAAGTAAAATTGATGAAATTTGGTGAAGGTGTGTTGGATAAAGGATGAAAGAGTAAAAATTAGAAGCAAAATGAAGGTTATGGGTGAGTGAACCTTTAGTTCACTCATCCCACAATCGTGGAATTTATAAAGCTCATTCCCATTATTATGGGAAGTACTTTGGACGGAGAAAAGGTTGGCTATAGGTAATTTTTGGACTATATAAGGTTAAGACACTTTATAATGGTGTAATTGGACTTAATTAGGGCTTGAAATGAACCTAGAAAGTTGCATGATTAAGTGATTAAGTGTTTGATAAGTTTAAGTCATTAATTAAAGTTATAAATTAAGGAATGGAATGATTGATATCAATGTATATGAATTTGAGAAGTATGAGTTGTTAATGATATAAAGATGTTCATGTGAATGCAAATGTGATTCAACGGATATAAGAAAAGAATTAGGTATGATTGAATGAGAATTGGAAAATTGTGTAAATATTTAATGCTTGGAAAGAATTAATGAATGTATGATTGAAGAATTTAAGGTAATCAAACTTACCTAAAGTATAACCTAATTGCAAACAAGTTATATACAAGCTAAGATGAATGACTGAGCAAGATTTGTAAATAAGGTTACACACCCAGGATAGTCAATTAAGCATAAATTAAACATCACAAATATACATTTGTATGATTGAGTACTTATTCGATTAAACAAGTTAGTAATGTGTACATATGTGAGCATTGCATGATATATAAGTACAAATTGAGCGACATCATCTAAATATTGCTGGCTCATCGAGGCAATAACTATCAAGAGGTCACTGTAAGTTGACCTAAATGATCCTCACTATAACTGAATTGTTTCTGTTTAAATTTCAGTTACTGAATTGCTACTGATATTCCAAACATTATTGTTCTGAGAGCTTAATATTCGGCAATGTATTGGAAGTGCTTACTAATTGTATGTGAATGGGGAAATGTGTACTTAAATAAAGGTTGAATGTCAGACTTAGATCCGATGATTGTAATAACTGACTTTTTTCATTAAAAGAAAGTGATTGATAGCATATTAAGTGGAATGTTGCACTCCATCACATAAATATGCATGATCAGATAAAGGAGTTGTGACTAGAGTGACCAATATGATAAGAGATTAAAGATTAGAATGTGCATAAAAAGCCATAGGCTCATTGATTAATAAGCACAGTATCCACAATAGGCACAAGACAGTATCTAAAATAAGCCCAATATCTACAACAAATATAGAACAGTTAAATAGGTACTCGGTCATAACAAAATAAAAATAGAAGTGAGTCTCATGTGTATTTTCATGTATATCTTTACATATATTCATAAGATTGATTGCAAAATGTTGAATTGTGATGATATAATGATGTATAAAGCTTGTGTACATGATGATGATATGAAGAATTAAGATAAATGATTGGATTGTTCTGAAATGACTATATAAAGTCTTTATATTCATAATATGCTTATAGAAATAGGATGAGTAATGTGATATATATGAGATTTGAATTTGGATGAGGTGTTATACTAATTAAAATATGTTTTATACATGAGATGTTTATGTTCTGTTTAAGTGGTCACATCGATGATGATTCACTCACTAAGTTCACAAAATTAATCAAAATTGTAATGTTGATTTTGCAGGTACTGAGAGGAGATTTAGCTTCTAAAGCAATCTAGTTAAAGTCTAGTATTGTCCATTTTGGGAATAAGAAATGACTAAAAGGTCTAGTCAGCTAACATTTGAGGAGTTTAGATAAAATGCTTTTGTTTAGTATCTCATATTATGTAGAACTTGTATAAAACTATGAACTCACAGATGGTTTTGTAATGTGAAAAAAATATGGTTGGTGTGTAATGAAATGACTATGTAAATTATGTTTTATTAATGAAATGGGATGAGTTGAAACTTAAAATATTTATGTTCTTTATGATGCCATAATAAGATGATATGTTTGCTTTAACATGTTATTCTTATAGGGTATGTTCTTGAATGTCCTATGGATGTTCAGGCATATACTCTATGGTAGTGGTTGTTACATTTCTAGTATTAGAGCATAGTTTGACATCTTTAGGGATATATAAGAGCATTTAGACATGATATATACTGAGACACTCATATAGTGATTTGTTATAGGTCATCTGCTATAGGAGATCAAGTAGTAGAGTCAGTTGACCTTGAGTTCGTAGGAGCCAATAGAGAGTCTCCAGTGCCCCAGTCTAAACAAATTCCTCCAAGAATTACTGAGATAAGGCAAATGAGGTAGGACAAGTTTATAAAGTAGGGGTTGTAGATATTTACCGAAGTATAGACCCTGCAGAGGCAGAAGGTTGGTTGGAAATCACTGAACGAGTGTTTGATCAGATGGACTGCGAGTTAAATGAAAGGTTTGACTATGTAGTTTCGCTACTACAAGGTCTAGGTTATTAGTGGTGGAAGAATATTCCTGATAGTTCCACTCGACCTTATAGATTGAAACAGGAAGTTTTTCTGAAAGTTTTCAAAGAGAACTATATGTCGAAAATTTATCTGGATAGGAAGATGAAAGAGTTCCTGGATGTAAAATAGGAGAATCTTATTGTAGCTGAGTATGAGGTGAGGTTTAATAAGTTAATGGGGTGTGCTATTGCATTGATTCCGATTGAGGAGGATAAATGTAGGCAATTTGAGGATGGATTGAATATGGAGATCATAACGAGGTTGGCCATTACTAATCTGAGTAGCTTTACTGAGCTAAGAGCTGTCGCAATCTAAATTAAACAGTTAATGAAAGATGGTCAAAAAGAGTATAGGAAGGAGTTCAGAATCAAGAGGAAGGGTGAGTCCCAAGTTGATTCTAGCAGGAGATTTAGTAAACGCCAGAATAGATCATTATGATCACATACTAGATCAAGACAATCGAGATTTAGACAGAGAGGTGGTTTTGTTCAGTCTAGTTATGGCAGAGGTTAAGTATCTGGTGGGCAAACACAACGGATGCCCAGTTGTTAGCACTGTGGAAAGAAACATGGTAGAGAATGTTGGAGGTTAACGGGAGCTTGTTTATGTTATGGCTCTTATAAGCTTCAACTTAGAGATTGTCCCATAACCTTTGGAACACAGTTTGGAGTGAGAGGGGGATCAGTGACTGAGACTAATATCCAGCAAAGTAGAGCTAGTGGAGCAGGATAGAGAGGTAGAGGTAGAGGCAGAACTAGTTCAACAGGTCCTAGTGTTAGGACTGAGGTGCGGACTAACCAGTTGCAATCTTAGGCCTGGATCTTTGGAATCACCAAATAAAAGGCACAGAACTCCCCAGATGTTGTTGCAAGTACGTTGTATGTTTTTCAATTTGAGGCATTTGCATTATTAGACCTCAGATCTACACATTCATTTATTATACCATGGCATCTAAACTGCATTGTGAGATAAAGGTGATGAAATTTGGCTTAGTAATGAGTACTCTAGTAGAAAGTACTACAGTGAGTGGGGAAGTCTATAAAGGGCGTATCATTCAGGTTAATCAGGCAGAGTTGAAGGCCAATTTGATAGTATTGCAATTGAAGAAGATAGATTTCATATTGGGTATAGACTGGCTTACTGCACATAAGGCGGTAATGAATTGCTATACTAAGAAAGTGATTATTGAATCCCTTAATCAAACAAGGGTAATATTTAGAGGTGTTAGTCAAGCAGTGCCAGCTAGGTTCATTTTCTCTATGAATGCTCTCAAATTGATTCGAGGTGGATATGAGGCTTACCTAGCCTATGTAACTAATACCCGAACTGAGCAAACAAAACAAGATATTCCTGTTGTTAGGAATTTTCAGATGTATTTCCCAGTGAGTTACCAGGATTACTCCTAGAAAGGGAGACGGAGTTTATTATTGACTTAGTTCCAAGTACTGCTCTTATATCAATTCCTCCATGTAGGATGGAACCTGTCAAACTTAAGGAACTTAAGACTCATTTGTAAGAATTGTTGGATAAGGGTTTTATCACGTCCATTATATCACTTTGGGGGAACTCTAATATCATTTGTTAAGTATCCTTTATCGAGGATTGATGATTTACTTGATTAGTGATAAGGAGCTCAAGTGTTTACTAAGCTGAATTTGAGATCAGGGTACTATTAATTTAAGATAGCAGAAGCTAAGTACCAAAGAGTGCATTCAGGACCAGCTATAGGCACTTTGAGTTTTGGTGATGCCTTTTGGGTTGATAAATGCTCCAGAAGCTTTTATGGTGATGATGAATAAGGTATTCCAGCCTTACTTAGATCATTTTGTGATTATGTTCATAGATGATATTTTGGTGTACTCGAGAAATAAAGAAGAACATTCTGAGCATTTGAGGCTAGTATTATAGACAATGAGGGAGAAATAATTGTATGCCAAGTATAGTAATTGTGAATTTTGGCTTGATCAAGTAATACTTTTGGGTTACACAGTGGCTGGACAATGGCTGAAAGGAGATTTGGCTTTTAAAGCAATTTAGTTGAAGTCTAGTATTGTCCATTTTGGGAATAAGAATGACTCAAAGGTTTGGTCAACTTACATCTGAGGAGTTTAGATAGAATTTTTTTTTTTTGTATCTCATATCATGTAGAACTTGTTGTACAAAATTGTGAACTCACAGATGGTTTTGTAATGTAAAAAAATATGGTTGGTGTGTATTGAAATGACTATGTAAATTATGTTTGGTTAATGAAATGGGATGAGTTGAAACTTAAAATATTTATGTTCTTTATGAAGCCATGATAAGCTGATGTGTTTGCTCTAACACGCCATTCTTATAAGGTATGTTCTTAAATGTCCTCTGGATGTTCAGACATATACTCTATGATAATGGTGTGTTACATTTTACTTCTTTTGCACAGACAAACCTTTTACAATAACATATGGAATAACAACTAAGACATATCTAAATGATAGAAATATACCAAAAAAAAATTATGGTTACATCTTATTGCATACTTTTTTAATAATTTTGGAGAAAAGTTTTTGATAAGAAATTAGGATTCCAAAGAGGGAGGCACGAGAAAGATGGGCTATTTTGGGTTAAATAGGTTATGGATTATTTTATTCAAAATTTATTTGAGTGTTCACTTATCCACCAATTGTCACTTGGATATTTAGTCGACAGGTCAAAAATGTGTTACATAAGTTACATCCACAAATAATTAAGGGAGACAAAGTTTTAATCTAGGTTACAAGAAATTTGTAAAATTAGTTCCTAAATTAGAATTTTAAAAAGTTAGGTAACAAATTAAAAAAGTTTTAAAAATAGGCATTTTTTTAATCTTTGAGATTAAACTCTAACCTGAAATGGTTATACAAAATTCTAATAGAACTCTTATTGCAACTTAAAATTATACATATTATAGGTTCGAATTTACCCTAAATCTTAAAATATCTTCTCAATCATTTTGGTAAAAAATCTAATTATAAAATAAAAATATTTAAATCTCTAAATTTTAAATTTAAATTGAAGAAGTAAATTATAACAAATTATAAACTTTGAATTTAAATTGCAGAAGTAAATTATATATATAAAAAAAACTTTCCCATATCAAGAAAATGTGAACATCAATTCTCATTCAAAACAAACAAACCAAAAAAGGTTCTTTATATTTAACGAGATAAAATGTCAGTAATAAAGTATTCCTTAAATTTGTGTGCCAACAGCGAATGCCAGGATGGAATTATTCTTGACGGCCTAGACTTAGTATAAACCAAGAGAACATAATTTTAGCTAAGAAGTAAACTGAATTGGTCGAAACAAACACATGACAAAAGCATTGGCATACCCTTTTATTATTACTAATAAGCTATTGGTTCTACTTGGCCACAAAGAAAAATCTTAATGGGCAAAATTAATAGAACTTTGACAAAACAGGAGAGCCAACTTGGAAGCAAAAATTGTAAGTGACTTTAATGTCTTTATCGTGTAGAAGGCAGAGATTCCCCAAGAAGAAAGGCCGAGAAGAGGGCTAGTGATTCACTGGGTTTAAATATAGGCACCGCATGGCCTGCTCCTCTGAACGTTGCAAATGTAAGTCCCTCGTATTCCTGAAACCAGCCACTCACCTAATCCATTACATCAATCAATTTCTTGACCGTTCATCAAGTGTTTAGGATTAAAATAAATTATGTTCGGTTTAGTCCTAGTTAATTCATCCTATCCAAAGTGTTTTTCATACCTGCTTCTGGTGGTACCAGGGGCTCCACCTCTTGGTTATATGTAGTCCCAACATACTTATGCTGTATCTTGTAGCCAGTACAGGAACCCTTCCATCTGTGTCTCCACTGAACACCAAAAGTGAAAAATTGAAACGATGAGGTTCATGTATAATGAATTCTTGGTTAACATAATGAGGAAGGAAACCAGACCTGTAGACCCATATTCTAAGACCTCCTGCTATCAGTTTCTTGTATATGGGGAGAACTGAGAATTTTGACTGTGTCCAGTTGCTAAAAATGGCATAGCTGAATCCAAAGAAGCAAGATAACCTTAGCATTCTTGGAAATTCCGTAGAATAACAAACTTTTTCACACGTTCCATTATATCTAGAAAAGTGATCTTGCGAGCAAAATTTATCATAAAAGCAGACCATTACTTGCATATGCTCCAGTTCCTGAGTCGATGATCATCACTGACATGGAGGGCCTTTTGAACATCTGGTCTGTTGTAGAAAGCTTTTGCATAGTCATCCAGACATGGATCATATCCACCCATGATTCTTGGCATCTGGTATAAATAAATTGACAGACAAAAACATTCATTTAAAGTGATCATCTCATCATTATTGGAAAATATTCAAGAAATGGGCATTTTTAGCTACACAAATCTGTCATTTACCATAGAGGATGAGCGCTTAAACATGACACGCGTGGACTTATTATATGAACTTGCAGAATCACCCATGCAAACCGAGGTGTAAAGGCTGTATATGTCAATCTCGTGGTATTGTCTCATTAATTCGTCAACAGATTCAGAACAAGCTTTGTTTTCCCATGTATTATTGCTTTCGAAGTTGCAACTTTCTCTGATTATCTTGTGGGTTTCATCGGATATAATAGCATGGCTCCAAGCATAATCCACCAATCCACTCCAGTCCTCAGCATCACTTGTTTCAGGATTCCCCAACTATAATGATAATATATAAGAATGGAAAAAAGATGCTCAATTAGAAAGGCCTAAGGACATAGGAATTTTGACACTTAATAACAAAACAAAACATACCAGGATACCCTTGAGATCAATGTGAAGGGAAGGATCTCTGTTATTGTCATATATGAGCTCAGCAAGCTCTGGAACATATTTTCCTGTTAATGGATATGTTAATAAGAGTTAAATATATAATTACGTGAACAGCTAGCAGACCGTTCGTAACAAAGTACCTGCATAGCTCTCCCCTGCAATGTAAAACGTCCTTGATCTATAGGATGGAAACATGAGATACCAGCTATGGAGGAATGCGTAAGCATCGTTTGCTAACAAGATGTAGTAAAATTGAAGTAAGAAATTTCAAAAATTATAAAAAAATTAATATGTGAAATTACGACGGGCTATAGCATGTGACTCACCTGTAAAATCGTCTCCCAGAATATCATAATCACTAGTTGTATTTGAATATGAAAAGCCTACTCCAACTGGAGATTCCAGGAATAACATGTTGGCCTCTAAGTCACCAAAGAAAAATTAAGTTATTTGCAAAATGAATTATATTATTAATTATAATGGAACCATTTTGTAAGTTTGATCGATCACGATTGCATAGTATGACATGTACTTCTATGGATCATAGCTTTTTGATGCCAAAAGGAGATGTGTAGCTTTGGAATACCTCTATTCCATGAATAGGGATTATATTTAATTCCATGTCCGTCAGTGTCCACTATGAAAGGACCAATCTCTTGTGTTGCACCATATCCAACGGAAGAGCACCCAGGACCTGGAGCAAGAAGCATCTTGTCACCTCACTAGACACATATAGAATTAAAGCACTTGGATGAGTGGATTAAAAGAACTTTCCTTAGATAAATTGGAAAGTGGATTAGAAGAACTTTCCTTAGATAAATTGGAATTAAAGTTAGAAATATTCCCTTTAAGAGCATTATCACAACATATCCTTAAAACAACTTTTAGCCAAATCCTTTACAAACTCAATCAAATTGTATATTAGCACAAGTTTGTTCTGTAGAAAGCAGGCATCATATTTAAAAGATTGTACTGATCTCCATTACAAGTACATAAGCAAGCATATATAAAAGTTGGACGACAAACTGTTAATGGATAACGTACGGCTTCAGTGATAATTGTAAGATTACGGAAATTTTCTCCACTAATTAATTTGATAATAGACTTAATTAGTCTCAGGCTTCTGAAATTGCTGCAATTATATATATATATATATTTCCAAGGCAGACATGATTTTGTTCTGTCCAATGTCTAGTATGGAAAATATAGAGAGGGCATCTTGCCATTTGTGACTATTTAGTTTCTCCACTAGCTATGAAGAACGATTGAAGTGGCTTCTTGAAGATGATGATATGTTATAACTTTATGTACACATATTCTTACCTCCGTTTAGCCACAACACTAAAGGTTTTGCTTCAGGATGAGTTGTAGCTTCATAGAACCAGTAAAAGAGAGCTCTTCCATTCTTTTCATTCACCGTCACATAACCTGAGTAGTGGCGGAAGTCCACTTGAGGTTGGCCAGGCAAGTTGGTGACAAGATGATCATTTGCAAATGAAGTTAATCTCTTCTCCCCAACCAGCTGCCGGTGTCTCGCAATACTCACAACAGGCTTAACAGAGATAATAGAAATGAAAGTAAAACTGAGGATAGCTTTAAACTTAGATACTGAGTTCATGTTGGACAGGAATTACTTCTTTAGACAACAAGATGATAGCATAAGGAAAAAACCACTCCTCGTATTTATGCTATTGGTAAACTAGCTTAAAGATATCCAATACCATCCTACATGGAATTGTGAGCTATATTATGAATATGACGTCTTAGGCAACTATCTAGAATTCAGGTATCTTGCATGAGCTAGCCCTTGGTGGAGCCTCCATATTGCGTGGGTAGTTAAATCACTGTGACATTAAAATATGAATATGCAAGCCAGTGACCGTTAGCAAAGTGAAATGTTTTTATCATACTTCAAAATTCTATTCCCAATTTAATACACAAGATAAGAGATTATCTGTAAACGTTTCTAATTTATGAAATAAAAAGAATGTCTATAAGAATCTCTTCTTTAAAACAAACATTGATTGAAAGGGAACAATAGAATAAACATCACAATTTATTAAGTAACAGTAAATACATGTTATCTTATATCCTATAATATGAAAATTTTTCGAAGAACATCTACTAACCCTTATTTTAATTGTTTATGTTCCTTCTTCATAGTTCATTACAGCTCCATTTTGATTTTTGAGTTCCTTTAGGACAAAAATGGAACGACATATTTGACAAACATCTATTGTTGAAAAGAACAATACTTCTATTTATAACAATCTTTCGCAAAAGATATGAAAATCAAGTCCAACTTTCTCAATTTTATAGGATTGATACAGGCACGACTTACTCCCGTTAAAATACATGGAGTTGATATCCAAGTTTCATATTATTCAAGTTATATCATGCATTATGCAAAAATATTATCATTAAACTGTAAAACACTAGCTACTCTTTGCTAAGAAGAGGTGATTTAATGATATATATTTCAGTTATTCAATTGAATTGTGCGATGTTGAAAAGATTATTCAACACAGAATAATTCGCTTAAAAATTAATTCTAGAGTGACAAATTAAATGATAATCTTCAAAGGAAGGAGAAGAGTCTATATCATAAACAACAAAGAAAACGAGTTCTAAAAACAAAGTTTCATTTGGTGGTGTTATGATTCTATTTGGTCATTGAACTTCTCTTCTATCTGGCCTACTTGCCGTTATGTTAACTATTGAGTTAATGAATAGTGCTTTTTGGTTCTCCAATAATTAACACTCTTACATCTTTTGGAATATGAAATAAGTTTTTTGACCTTCGCCTCTTAGTTTGTGGTACATAATTGAGACATGACCGCAAATCTAACTCCTTTGAAAAAAAAAAGGGAGTTATATGTCTACAAACTTTAGCAGGAATAAGCATATATATGAACATGTTAGAGGCTCATCAATAGTTTTATCACGTTGTTATATAGTTTGCAATGATATTAATAGATAGCGATCCACTGATGGTGGTGGAAATGGCATGATTGTGGAATATATGTAGTCAAGATAAGGAAGATGAGGAGGCACAGATAAGAAAGACAGGATGCGGAAGAATATCTCTCAAATCATCAACTACAACTAGTTATAAATTTCTCAAATTCCATCTCCATTCAGTGCGTTCGATTGTAAGAAGCTGCAGGAATCCACCATTTCTTTTGACTGCACAATTCCTTCTCATGTTAAATAATTCTTGCAGGCTGTCACTATAACAAACTGAATTTGACTCCAACAGTAATTATAATAACTTATAAATTGAATTTAGGGTAATAACTATAAAAGAATTAATTTACAGTGAGAATTATAGTTTTATTAATTTTTTAGTAATTATATTTTTTTTATGTGAGTGCTCCACCTTACTAATTAATGAGTGAATTTCTGAAACAGATTATTTTACATTGTTTTATAAAAAAGTAAGTATTGCTAACAATAATTATATATATGGTGAGTAATCAACTTCTTGCTTTAATAGAGTCAACAAGCAACATCAAATCAGAAATTTAGTCCCCTACCGTCCCGTCATGTAGATGTTGGATAACTGTTACCGAGTCTACAAGAATGGATATGAACAATCAGATTGTCTATCCAAAAAAAAAAAAGGAAAAGCAAAATGAACCAGGTCACAGCATCTGGCAGTATGCTTTTGTGGATTGACCGTGTTCTTCTCAGTCACAAAAGTTAAAAAGGCACACGTGTGGGCATATATTCCACTTCTCCGTAAGTGGTGCTTTGTAAAATAAACAAAAAGGTATCCACTGTTTTTAATGAGAATCTCATCATCACAAAGTCGAAAGATGGACTTTTGTGGCGAACCCCCTTGTTGTTTGTGAGTGTTGAATCTGATGTCGAACCCTAGTTGGTGAAGGGTATGAGAGGAACAACCAAGATGGTTTTGTTGAGCCATGACTTGGATTCCAACTTTATTAAGTTGAATAATGAGATGGAGATCATCTTCTAGATCGCTCTCCATTGTTCATTAAACAACATTAATTTGCCTTCTTTCTTAATATCTTTCAAGAAAGAAAGGGAGATGCTATTCTTACCAAATTTTCTTTCCAGGGTAGCTAAATTCCTAGTTCATTTGGACAAAATGGAACACAAATTTGTAATCGTATTAATTAGTAGTATAGGATATTCACTTAGTTCGAAAATGATTATCACTCGTTCTGGTCTGTACCTGAAGACAATATTGAACAATGTGATCCAAATCTTCTGTATATAAACGAGAAATTAACGACCTAACACCATTTTATTCTCAACGGCTTGTCACTACCGTTAGCCCCACAATGCATCGTTTTGCCGCCAGAAATGGAAACCCCAACTGGGGAATTGTAGCATCAACCTCCTTCCTCTTCAATTTCATACGCGACAGAGCCACTTTATGTTGGCCAATGGATGTCCACCTATATTTCATTACTGTTTAAGACTATTATTAGGTCATTTGCCTTTTACACTTGGAGTTCATAGCACTAATTAGAGATAGTTAATGAAGATTTTATAGGAGATTTCAATATATTTATTTTTTAATATATGATATGTTATAATCTCCTAATATAAAAAAAATAATAATTAGTAAATATTTCAGTTGATTTGCGGAAATAATTTAATTGATTTAAGTATGAATTTTGACATTATTATTGGGAATATGTTAGTCTATGCTAAAATCATGTATCGAATATCTTATCTCTAAATGGTAACTGCCCACTTAGAGTTAGAGTTCAACATGCTTCATTTGTTTGAGATTGGTTTTTCCACTTGAGTGGTTGTCCGTGGATAGCATGTGGAATGCAAATTATGTGCGCATTTAAAGCTCAAGTTTGACCAGTAATCTGATTGCAATAGTCTCCTCTACAGTGCAATGAGAAAATCATTTATGACCTGGTAATGAAGAAGGCATGTGATGTAAGCCGGATCTGGATAGCTAAAGATGTAGGTACAACATTGAAGCTCAACAGTTTCCATCTGTTACATGTAGATAGACTTTATTACGTATCCCATGATCATTTATGAAAGGGTTAAAAATGAAAAAAATGTGAAATACTTGATTTCAATTTCATCTGATGTTCTGAAACAGTTTCTGAGGTCAAAACGAGTTCCAATTTCTGGAGATCTTCATAGAAAGTGATCACCGACACTCGATTAACATCTTTCTTTAGTTTTCTTAAGACATAAGCGTTCTTAACGGGTCAGAGAATTTGTATGCTTACGAATTACATAAACAATTAAAGAAGGCCTTAATCTTTATATATAGCTTTCATATCGGACTTCCTCATCACAAGTTCGATATAGAATTAGTCCATACTAATCGAAATCCATTTTTCTCCCAAACTTTAACTCATTACTTTAGACCTTTTATTGAGTCACTTTATTACCTTTGTTTGAACCAAATTACGTAACTTAAATGATAAATTATTAAAAGATCGAAAATACAATTAATAGTTATCTAATATTATAGAGAAGGACAAAATTGTCTAACATTCTCCACCTTAGACAACCATTAATTGCAGTTATGACTCAAGTTTAAAATTAGTTTAAAAATTGGATAAGTCACGCTACTGTATTGATACTAAATTTTAAAAATTAAAACATTCGATTCAAAGGTAATGAAAGTCCAACATTCTGTCCTACAAGTCTTTCGATACTGAAAAATATCAAACACATGTTTCATGTGTGACACAGGTTCAATATAATCACGAATATCTAATATTTTACTAACATGAATGGGAAAATAGAGTGTGACAAATTAAGATGATACATGTATGATCTAAAATGTATCATCTACATTTGTAGGTTTCGATTTCTCTAACTTTATGTTAAACTGCATGTGGTAAACTGTAGCAGAAAAATCATGTTTTCTCTCACTAAATGTTAAATAACATTAGAGAAAACTTATTTTCTTCAATTGAATGCTAAATAGCATTAGAGAAAACCTTTATGTTCTTAACTGAATGCTAATCTGTATTAGAGAAACTTTATGGGATTAAAAACTTATATCCTCCTATTTCATGTTAAATTTATGGATATCCATACTAAACTGTATGTGTCAAAATGACATAAACTTAAGGTCAATCTTTATATATGTCCAATAACCTTTAAAACGCTTAAGATCAATACAAATCATAAGATGTTCATATGTATTATGATTATACACAAGAACAGTTATTATTGACGATTAAAAAAAAGGTGATCATCTATATTAATAAACAATCATAATGTCATAATACATCAAAATGTACAAACTTTTAAGCAGTAAATACAATGATCCCTAAAGACTATTGTCTAAGGCCTTAACATGCCTATACTGGATATATGTCTAACAAACATTAGTGGGCGAAATCCTTTAGTCAATGGATCAGCTAACATCACCTCAGTCCTGGTATGTTCCACTTCAATGTCACCCTTCTAAATCAACTCCTGTATGGTTAAATATTTGACCTCTAAATGCTTAGACCTCGTGATATTCTTGTTGTTATTACTGAACAACACTGCAACAAGATTATGACAATATAACCGAATGGGTCTAGCTATCGAATCTACCACAAATAACTCAAAAATCAAGTTTTTGAGTCAAATTATCTCTGTAGCAGCTCTATAACATGCAACAAACTCTGCATTCATGGTCGAGGAAGTTATCAGTATTTGCTTGACATTCTTGCACAATACTGCATCATTTGCCAATATAAAAATGTACACCAATGTGGATTTGCGATCATCCAAACATATAGCAAAATCGAAGTCTGTATACCCTGTGAGGTTTAAATTGTTAACTTTTATGTATGTCAATGTATAATCCTTAGTACCCTTTAGGTATCTCAACACTCACTTAACTGCATTCCATGGTCCATACCTGAGCTAGTCAAATATCGACCCAGTAGTCCGACAACAAATGCAATGTTCGGTCTAATGCACACCTAGGCATACATCAGGCTACCAACTACACTAGAATGCAGGACATTCCTCATAATCTCTCTCTCCACTTCATTTTTTGAACACAGTGCTAAAGATACTATCTCAACATGAGTGATAGGTGCTACAATAGGTTTACAGTCAGTCATATTAAACCTCTGTAGCACTTGCTCAATATATGCTCTTTATAAGAGGATCAATGAATGCTGAGTTTATCTCGGTAAATCTACATACTGGGGACAAAAGATGCTTTACATAAATCCTTCATGTTAAAGTGTTTGGCCAAAAGTTACTTTACATGCAACATGCTTCGAATATCTTATCTCTAAAAATGTCATGTATCGAATATCTTATCTCTAAATGGTAACTGCCCACATAGAGTTAGAGTTCAACATGCTTCATTTGTTCGAGATTGGTTTTTCCACTTGAGTGGTTGTCCGTGGATAGCATGTGGAATGCAAATTATGTGCGCACGTAAAGCTCAAGTTGGACCAGTAATCTGATTGCAATAGTCTCCTCTGCAGTGCAATGACAAAATCATTTGTGACCTGGTAATGAAGAAGGCATGTAATGTAAGCCGGATCTGGATAGCTAAAGATGTAGGTACAATATTGAAGCTCAACAGGTTCCATCTTCTTGTGCGAAAGTTTGAAGATAAAGTTGGTCGCTGTCAATCTGCACAATACTATGTTGACCTACCCTTAACCTAACATTGCACCCTTGATTACTTTGATGGAGATGATAACCTTATATGTGCAATGCACCCTCCACCATTATTTTCTATTCTCCATTTTTTTCAATGCATTAACAAAAATTCCGATTTTTTTTAAATAAAAAC
>JANSVA010000002.1:37403211-37421299 GCA_025504915.1 Erythroxylum reticulatum | reverse complement strand
CACCCTCCACCATTATTTTCTATTCTCCATTTTTTTCAATGCATTAACAAAAATTCCGATTTTTTTTAAATAAAAACACACGTTACGTCCTTCTTTATTATCTTTTTCATTCCAGCCATTTCTAGAAGAATTTTTCACTTTAATTCACTGTTCCAACTAATCTTGCTTTTCTCTGTTTACTTGTTTTCCTTTTCTTTGCAGTCCAAGTCGTGCCATTGCTGTCAAATTTTTAAAAAGCATATTGTTAAGACCTACTGTCCATTTCTACAGCAAAAAGGTTTCAGAATTCCAGAAGAATTACCGTGTAGACGTAGTATGGAAATGGAATTCCGGTGCTTTGACGATATGTAAGAAGAAGAGCAGAATTCTAGAAGAATCATCGTGTAGACGTAGTATCGAAATGGGATTCCGGTGCTTTGACGACATGTAACAAAGAAAAGTATACACATGGCAGACAAGCGATTCATGTTTTCAAGCCAACATCTTACCGTATTTTCTGATACCTATATAGTCCAGTTGATGTAGCCCATCAATTCCAGTCACATAAGCAATAGAAAAGTCCAAGTCAAAGAATCGTAAAGAAAGAAAAAGTGGAAGCAAAATTCTTACGGAATTGTGAAAAGTTAACAAGAAAATGGAAAAAGTAGCTGCAGGCTTCAATCAACATGTATTTATTTGAGGTTAACCGAAGAATGGATATGGCAAATATTAATTGTTTATTTGTAGGTTATTATTCCTTATCTGTTCTAGATAGTTTGCTTAGTGTTGACAGTACCTAAGCCAACCTTGATAAGCTCTTAATTGGATTTTAGGAGAAAAAAGGAGCAAGCAAGTATATACTTATATTATACCCCCATGAATCTCTGCTCCATATGGTTTAACCATAACCAGATGCTTATTGACTATGGTTTACTCGTTAATTTAGAGATAAAATCCGAGTAATTGGAGACTATCTATAGTTGATAACTGAAATACTTCAGTGAGAATATCGTTTATCTCTATCTCCTTACGAAATCCCATTGACCTTAATGATGGAGTTGTACAAGGGGCGTTAAAAAGAGGCCAAAATCTATTAGAACTCCAGTTCTTAAATTATGGTTTAGACCTTAAAATTCCTGATTTATTAAATCTGTATTTATACAGAGTCAATTGCAACAAATAATTAAAATTGAAGTAAATTTAAAGTATTGATGTAAAGGAACTATATCTATTAATCTTAGTTAAACAAATAACTAAATAAAGCAAATGATTACGAACGATAATTAGTTCATTAAACTTACAAAAACAAAATAAATAAATTAGCGAAGAAAATTCAATGAAAAAAGGTTAAGACTTTTGGGTTTACTTATATGCAATTTCAATTATCAAATAAAGTTAATTATATTGCTTGAAATAATAATTAACTTAAAGTATTTTTTGTTAAAAAATTGGGACGGAATCTAATCCCAATCGTAGGGGAATAATTACGAATTTTTTTGTCCTTTAATTTCCTAAAAATCAAGATCATTTTAATTCTATAAATTGATTAATAAATAAATCATAATAAAGCATAAATCTTCATTCGTACCTGATTTTGAAACTTGATCATTATCTTATTATATCACACAAACTGTTCTCAAAATCAGTCCATCTCAACTACTGTAGTTACACAAGTATCCAGCCTCTGACGATATTCACAAAATAGATTAAGAGAACTTTTTAACTCTTACAAAGAAGGTAAGCAAGAAGTGTTAAATCTTAAGCCTATTTACAATAAGTTTTGAACATTTTAGTAATTTAATTGAAATTAAATTTCAATTTCAATTAAACTTTAATTAGAATTACAAATAACTATAATTAAATGGTAATTATGCTCAAATAAGATCTAATATCCGATACTGATCTTTAGTTATTAAATATCTCATATTTAATAATAAAATTTCTCAAACTTTACAATCAAACCTAACTTGATTAACCTATTTTTGCTCTCTTCCACTCGTTTTTTATGTGACACTCGTTAGGTTCCCAAATATGCTGGGAATGATTTTAAATAATAATTCTAATTCATAATTAGAATTAGATAAATTAAAAAATTCTTTAAATTTGTTTTTAATTCTCTAATTAAATAATTTTTAATCATAGATCAAGATTAGTATCTAGTAAAGCATACTTAGGAATGTCAAATTGGTTTTGACTGACCTTTCCATGCATAATTTTCCTGTATAATTTAATCATTTCATCATATAATATTCAAATCAAACACAGATCATGGAATTAATGTCTACTCTATTTTGAGTCCAACTATATTAGTTCTATGTTATTAACTATTAATTTAATTAACGACATTTGTAAACTATGTACAAAACATCATTCAATCTTAGCTAAAAATTTGTCAAATCAATACTAATCGAGAACAACAGAACATTCTCCCTAATTATACTAGGGTAATGAATCATATCTTGACCACTCAACTACTTCCATATAGTTCATATCATATTCGATTACTACTGAATGAGCTATCCATATTAGAATAGGTCATAAATAGTATCAAAGCGTAATAATCCATATATAAGTAACTTTGGAGATCTCAAGTCAAAAGATTACTTATATAATCATCACAATGAGAATTTCCATAGACATTTCTCATATTAGGTCTATTCAATAAACTTGTTCTCTAATAAGCACCCGTACGTTTGTTTAAGTATTTTTATACTTCAATCTATGAGATCGACTACTTCCTTCATAAAGAAAATATAACATTTGCTAGTCTTTTTATGTTATATTAATGTCCAGTCTTAATATAATAATAAACAGGAACAATTTAGGGGCAATAGATAAATGCCTTATAAATCTTATAATTATAATCTCATTATCATTTTATTTGCAATGTAAAATAATCCTATAGATTTTATCATACACATTTAAACATGTATAAGATAAAGAATATCTTTAAATTATTTTGTCACTAAACTCCAACCAATTAAATGGTTGTAGGGCATAAACTAACAAACTTCTACTTGTACTAAGTCACTCATTTAAGTATCTTATATCATATTATCATATGATAATTATGCTACTGCTGAGATAGTGACTTAATGAGAGAATTCTACAAGATTCTCTATAGTGAGTATTTGCTTAAATACTACAACTTTCATCTTAATTATTATCATAATTAAGAAATTTTGCCTAAATACATCATTGGAAATTTGATGAGATCTTAACTCCTTTTACATGCCCAATGACTCTAATCTTGTACAGTACATTACTGTATTGAACAATGCAAGGAATTATATCAAGTTCATAAGAGAACTTATTGATCTAGTTAATCATTTCTACTAAATGCAAAATGTACTATAGCTTAATTAGCAACCATTGCTACATTTGAACATTTCAAATCTTAAATGATATTGTTATAAATAAATAGACCATAATTAGGATTTATTTCTAAAGTTATATACTTATTATCTTGAACTCAAATATCAACTCATACATAAAATAATGGATATCTTTAGTACTTCACAAATATCTGATATCTCAAATAATAAACATATTTAGTATGTTATCTATGTACTTAGACTTAGAACAGGTGAACAACTTCCAATTTACCTCTATAAATCTAATCTCCAAAATTAAGATGTTACCTTTTCATATCCAACAAGATTTGTTTTTAGAAAAGTATATTTTCATCAATTGAAAATTATAATTGTTTTTCTCTGTGAGAAATATATCTCTATATACTCCCACTGAAGAGGTCAACTACACTCCCACTAACCTTCAAGTAGAAATGATAAATTCATAATCATCTCCACACAAAAAAAAACTAGTTGAATTCATTAAAAAAAGAAAATCTTTCAATGTCTCGTAACTTTTTAACTATACATCAAATGTATACACAAAGGCACTTGTTCCAATTGAATGTATTATAATGAGATTTAAACTTTTTCAAATTTCGTCTTACTCCTACTACTTTTCTTGAGAACAATTCCCCTATAAGTATACATTAAAACAAACAATTTGTTTAACAAGTTTATAAGTTTATATCCAATCTTTTGGAAGATTATATCCAACCTTTTGGATATCTTATAATCTTTTATTACCCAATTTAGTTCTAAACTTATTGAATAATACATGCTTCAACTAAGCATCACATCCTTAAATTACTAACTTTGACTCTTCCAAAGACTTAGCATTTTATATCTAATATGAGATCTTACTAATTGATTTAATTTGAACTATTGAAAGTAATTCATTGTATTAGGTATAGCTATAGAAAAAATAATATTGCATCATACCATATCTAATATTGTATTTTCTTCCTTACACAAATCCATACTCTTATAGAATTTTGTTGTGAAGGTATTCATTAGAGAATTTCATTCCCTATAGATAACCAAAAATTTAAAACTTACCACAACAATCTCGTCGAAGTACTTCAACATTCTTAATGATTAATCTTTACTTACGTTTAAACAATTTAAAATTTTCAAAACTTTAGATCAACATTTCATTTTAATACATATAACTATATCACATAAAATCATTAGTAATATAATGAAATATTGGTATAATCCTTTTATGAATTGTTATTCCTTCTAATACATCACTTATATAAATTTAATAATCCAATACCATCATCATCCTCTCAAAAAAAGGTTGATTTGGTTATTCTTCAACTTAAAAAGCTTCATACGATTCATAATCAAACGAATAGATATATCCTAGTTTGTAGCTTTATGATTCACATTATGTTGATTCAACCAATATGGCATAAAAGGATAGTCTCGATTATCCAGCTTTTATTCTTGCCTTCTATGTTAAGCATAAGTCTATTTTGATTTAATGTATACAAACTATTTGTATAAAATTGGATCAACTAATTTTACTTAAAAATCTATTTCTTATCATATTTTGAACATTATAATAACATTAAATCTAAATTCAGTATCAATTACTTATTAGCATGAATTATATATATATATATATATATATCTATTATAACTCGTATAGGTAAGAAAATTCATGCAATAGTTTTTTCTTCTTATGAAAACTATTATCATACTATGTAAAATGCCTTTAATTGATGTCTATGTTTATGATTTTAGTAGGCTAAATTAAGTGGAACTCCAACAAAGTACTATACCTTGCTATCATGGTATTGACATACATCTTATATGTTATTATCAAAGTTTATAAGACATTACTTAACTCAAAATATCAATACCTTTTGTCATCTATAGGATTTTGACATATCTCTAAAACTTTGTCACTAATTATTTCTTGTATACTTGAGAATAATTTTTTGAGAAATCAATAGAGGATAAGGATTTGATATTGTTTTAACCCATCACTTGGATTTCATCATCTAATAATAGTTCGATAGACATTTAAGTCTTCCAAAACAATTTTTAATTTGAGACCATAAAACTAAACATGTCAACATTGCTCATTATAAAAGTGGAGTACATTATGTACCTTTGTAGACAAATCCTAATAACCACACTCTTTAGTAATAAAATTGATGAGAAGCTACTAATAAACTGTCACCTATTCATAGTATAAGATACGTTAAAAAATTCAAAATTTAGATAACTATATCAAATATTACCCACTTTATTACTTATGCAAAAACATGCAAGTATGTCACTTAACATGAGTTTAAACCTAACATTATTGATAGCCTCACTATCAGTAAACTATTGAATGCAAAACACACTGCTAGTTTTACGCTCAAAATTGCAAGTATACGGTCGTATTGTTGAAAGTAGATATCGATCCCACGAGGATTATGCTTAGGCACCAATTAATTCATGTTATTATTTGTTTAAGAAACCATTTCAAACGAATTTTTAAAAAGTAAAATAAAGACGAACTATAATTAACATGAAACATCGCAGCCTAAACCAAAATCATAAATTAAGACTTGGAGAAAATCGAAATTAAACATTAGGACTTGTCATTATCCCTATTTGCTCCCCTCTGATTAATTGATTCAATTTATACTTGACCCAAGATTTCCTAAAATTTTAGCTACCCTATCTCAAGGTGTAACTAAATGTCACTAGTTAAATAAATTAGAATTAACTTTGAGATCTCTCGATATGAAAGCTTTCCTAAGCATTTAACTAGATATGAAGCTATCCTATAGGTAGTTTATTAATCTATTGAAATCTCCTCCTAATAAATCAATAACTTACTATTTATAGGTCTATTAATTGTCAACTCTCATTGTACAATTAACACAGATTACCAAGCTCACTATCTAGATTTATTGCAAGGTTTAAACACAATAAATAACAAAAACATGTATATCATTAAATCGATAACCAAGGTTCACAAATAGTTTAAAAACCAAACCATAAAATTTGTTCCAGTCATAACATTCACAACATCCCAACAATCCAATAATCCATAATAAATATGCTAGAAGAAAAAGAAATTAAAATAAGACTGGACAGGGCAGCTCCTCCTTTTCTTTGCCTGAATCTGGAAAATCTGGATGACGGGGTGCTCTTTGCCTAAACGAGAGTGAAACCTAGAATCTCCAACTATCTCTAGGCTCTCAATCTATCTTTTAGCTCTAGGAAGCAAGTTTTATGTCCCTTTGCAGGCTCTCAGGATTCTCCTTCTTATAAAGTCGCGAAAACCTTAAAAAATACAAGAAACTTGCGTGTCTCTTCGACTTCCAGTTCCCACGATTGTGGGAACTATACTTGTGCTTCCCACAATCATGGGAAAACTTAACAGAAACTTTCTCTATAGATTTTCCACGATCGTGAAAAACGTGCCCTTTTCCACGATCGTGGGTTCTTATTTTTTAGTAGCTCCACTTCTCTTCTCTTCTCTTGGTCCCTAACTCAATTACAAAGGTGTCTACCCTCCATTCCTACACCAAAACGATCAATTCCTACCCTAAACCAATATCAAATACAAAAGAACAACCATGAAAATCAAACTAAACAAAAACACATAAAACAAGTCCTAAAACACAATAATACTAACCTATCATGTAAGAAATACATACCAAATACTTAGAAAAACACATACTTATTCACAACTATCATCTTCCCCACACTTAAATCGTTGCTTGTCTTCAAACAAAATCAAATTCAACCAATCAATTCCATCACTTCATTTTCATAAAGATCGAAGCATGGCCAACTCAAATGTCAAGCTATTATACATATCATGACTACTTTTCATTAGTGTACATAAGCAAACTCAATTTATAGCGCCATCACTCAAAGATAAGTATAAACGCAAAATGAATCATCCTTACGGTTTCACTCATTTCTTTAGTGTTTAATCGTTAATGTTTCACTCAAGCTATCTAGACAAAACTACACTACTATAAGCTTTCTAATGAACCAATTCTACTATACAATGATTATATGCATAAATAGATCAAAAGGGCTTGTCTAAGGTTGTATCGTGGTAAAGGTTAAGGTGGGTTAAATGAGGTAAAGGGTTTAACACAAGCATACATAAAGTAAAAAGTGAAAAAAGGGATACAAAACATATTTTGAGATATAAAAATATAAATATACTACTACTCTGCACTTATTTATGCTACCAAAACGTTATTCCCTTTTTATTTTCTTTTTCTCTTTTCCTTTTTTCTTTTCTTCTTTTTCTTTTTTTATATAATTGCAGAAACAACTAATAAAATAGTAAATAGATACAATGTGACTGAAGAGTAGAAGTATAACTCAACTTATCTCGGGACGAAAAAAATTTGTACCAAAAATCCCAAATTAGTGCATCACTTAATACTTTACTAAGCTTGTGAATGGATAGGCTAATGAAGATTAGGGTTTTGAAATATGAGGTGTTTTTCAAGAAACAAAAGGGTTAAGGCTCAAAAGGGTAGCAAGGGATAATAAAAGAGCATATCATTTAAGCCAAAGGTTATCACAAAAAGGGCATTAATCATTTCTATTAAGCATGCATTCAGTAGTCTCAAACTGATTCAAAGCAAGTTATGAAGGTAGTAACCTAAAGAGGCATCACACACTCAAAGAAATAAGATGACTATAGAAGGAGTCGTATAGGCTCAATCCTCCTGTTGGCTCAAATGAAGATTCATTATACATCTCTACACTACCTCATTGCTCAAGTGTCATATTTTGAGTAAGCTTATGCAACCAACTAGTTTTCATTACTCAACATGATTCACTCTCTACTCAAGTAGCCTAATTCAAGTTCAAGCATGCATTCAATCTTATTCCAACTAGCGTGACAGAATCTCATGGCAAAACAAATCAACATAATTCAAGTGTGGTTCCATTGCTTAACATAAAACAACATCAACATCAAACAACAATCTAATATGCCTAAAACAATGCAAATAGTAAATAAAACAAATTTAAATAATGCAATTGAAAAGGCAAACGTCACCTCCTTATATTTGGATAGTACATTGTTCTCAATGTGACAAGGCAACCATAAAATGAAATCAAGACATCAAACACAACATCAACCAAGCAAACAATTAACACAACTAATAAAGTAAATAAAACAATATAAACAGTGAAGGTAAGAAGGCTATGGAGATTGAGGTGGTGAAGACGTAGGAGATGGGACTTCAATGTTCATTTTTTGGCAGAACTTTAGGAACTTCTTTTTTGTATACCACTGCTCCTTGTGTACTTGTTGCATGTGGTTGTCGAGCTCATTGATTTGCAGTTTCATTTGTTGCTAATTTGTATCTATCTGATCAAGAATTCGTTGACACCAATCAACATCTGCTATTGCTATTGGTTCCTCTTCGACTGTATCTTCTTAAGGCTCCGATGGTGCCTAAGAGGTGGATGGTTGCACCGTGGCTACGTTCTTACCCTTATTGTTCTTGACAGAAGTATATGTCTGAGGATTTCGAAGCTCTATAGATTATTAAAACATGTAAAGATGTCGCTTAATATGAGTTTAAACTAAACATTATTGACAACCTCACTATTAGTAAACCTATAATAATATTTCAACCAACACAACTAATAACGTTAAAGAATAGTTAATAGTATGCACCTCAAATGTCATTAAATTGTACTATAACAACAACATTAGCTGATTTTTGAACCAACTTTTTTTAGGAACTTAATTTAATTTTTTTTAAAGTAGTAGTTCTTTTTATGAGAGTTACTTCTTATTTGCCACCAACTCTATGCATATAGCATTGTTCACACTTTGCCCCACAACCTTTATTGCATGCATTGCAATATAATTGTCAAGTACTTTAAAAATATATTTCATATTTATCAAAGCATTGTTCAATATATATTGTTTTCTTCAACTTCCTCTTATTCCTTTCTTTAGTAGTCATCTCCCCTTCTCTTCACCCATTCTCATCCTTTTCATTTTTCATCATCATTGTCTACTTATGCTCTGAGACATCTATAATTTTATATAGGTCTTTTATTGGCAAATCTTCATACCTTAGGATTGATTCTTTAGTACTTATCTTTGTCATTGGCAACACCTCATGCCGTATGACTTCTTCTCTTCTTTATTATTTAACTTAAACATTAACAACTATTTATGTATAAATCAAATATGAAACAATAATATAATACCCTCACATTTTTAACAATTTCGTTAGCTTTTTATATATTGCCTCCCATAAAACCTCCCATACTTTTCTTATAGCATTCTAGCCGCCATGACATTTTGTTAGGTAATTTTTATTATAATCAAAGCTCCATGTCTAACAAAAATTACTATACATTAAATAATTGTAATTATTTCCGTTTAGTTTATTAAAATGGGAACATAATTTTTTTAATATCAAAATTACTCTCAACTTCTCAGACATTCCCTCTAACACCCTATCAGTATTTAATGCCTAATTAATACTCTGATCATCCCAACTAGAAATCCTTGTCATCTTCTCCTACTTGAATAATCCGTCCATATGTAGCCTATCAAGTTAATAAATATACAAACAATTTATACCTTTCAATTAAAAACAATAAATATACAAACAATTTATACCTTTCAATTAAAAACAATCACTTTTCTACAACCTATGACTCACCATCGATATAGCTACATATTCACCTACACATTGTTCCTCTACACTTTTGTATAACCTATGAGCATACTTGCAAAGATGGTTAAGGACAAAATGTCTCCAACTAAGTTGCTTCCAATCATCAAAATCAAATACAATATGTAGCAACTGTAATTTCAATACTGTAATTGGATTTAAAGAACAAAAAAATATCTAACAAATATATAAAGAAGTTCCATGGAAAACATTCCTCCAGTTGTGCACCATTCACTTTATTGAGTATGCACTTTAAAATAACACATGAATAATCAATTTCATACTTCTCCTAAAACCTCATCACCTTAGCCTCGTTGACTTTTGTGTGTAGCCATTTTGTTCCATTTGGAATCCCCACAATCCATGCTCTAGTATCACCACTAATTTCATCCACTTAATCCTCCCTTAATGATAACTCATTGGGATTAAACCATATATACAACTAGTAGCACTCTCTCACCTTTCTTGGTGGCAAGGATTTCATTCTCAAACTATATTTTCAAATTTCATATTAATTAACTTTATATACACTTCATTTTTTAATTAAAATGTTATCCCATTACCTTTCTTTTTGAATTACCATCATTCTTCTTTCCATCATGTAGAGGAGTGGATGCTCTGATTATATGTATATCCTTCTTTTATGCACTCTAACAATCAAAACATTAATGTCAACCTTATCCAAATTATCACACAAGACATCCATTACAATAAAATGATATATGTTAATGGATCATTAATGGGACAGGCTACATATAACTATATGAACTCAATATCATGGAAACCTCAAATTGACAAGACCATATTGTGACCATCTCCATACCTCACTAACTTATTCATTTTCGATAATCCCACCAATGTGCACAATATAATTCTAAACACATGAGAAAGCACATGTACTATAATAACAATGTATACATATACAAACAGACATGAACATAGTCAGGCATATTAAAGTGATATTGCTTACTTACCATGTCTACATTGGTTTTTCAAATAAGGGTAAGCCGAGACTCTAATAACCTTAGTATTTATTGTCTAACACGTGATGTATAAGAATGATTGTGAGAAAATTAATGTTTCGTAAATTGGGATTCTATTTGGCACTAACATTCTTAACCTTATATAATCGTATTTTTAAAACAAAATCATGGTATTTGACAGAAGGATTTTTTCACAAAATTATCAAGGAAGCTTTATTTATTTTACTTTATTACCGTTAAAATTGTGAATTACTATAATAGACACAATTTGGTAAATGACTACATAGAAATCCATATATTTTGAACTAGTGCCTTTCAATAACTCTAATAACAATTTAATTAAACAAATGGTTATGTAGTTAACAATGTCAAACCAAACATTAATTCCACACAATTTGATACGTAATTGTGTAATAACCTGTTTCTTTGATCATTTTTGTAATAAAAGGTTATGAGACTATGTTTGAGCATACAGGCGTGTAAATAACTATTTGCAATAAAACTAAAATCACAATTTTTGTAAAGGTGTTTGTTAATCTATGTCCTTAACGTATATTCCTTTAAAATTTATAACAAGAAAATGATTCAATACACAACTGTGTAGTTAATAGTAATTCACGTATATTTTAATGGACACAAATTAATACTTGATTGTGTACCCATCTCTGTACTTCACATTATCCCTTTAAAATTTTAAACAATAAAATGATTGACCATATTGAAATGTTGTTAAATATGTTAAATGTAACCTTTAATGGACATAATGTGGTGCACAAACATGTACCAATTTTCCTTCATATTGAACATTTATATTATTTTAACTTTGTTATGAAAAAGTTGCTTTTTATAGTTATTACTTAGTCTTAATGCATCTTTGAAAAATTTTCACAAAAATATCATATGAAATGTAATCACATCTAGTATAGTTTATATTAAGGCAAGTATTTTAAAACTAAAGTGATGATATTCTCATTTTAAGGTGAAGGTGTAACTTATCTATTATGGATAGTTGTACTTTTTATACATAAATATGATATTAAATGTATGGAGTGCTGGTATTGGCTATAATGAGGTTGATATTCTTTGTTCTCTTATGGTATTTCTCATATTAAATTGAAGGTGTCACTTATATATTATCGATAATGGTATTTTCGTTTATAGGCACGGTATTGCATTTATAAAGCCTTGATATAGTTTTGATTAAGGCGTGGTTTTCTACATACTTGATGATGGTATTCTCGTATTAAAGTGAATGGTGGTGGTATTTTTTAAAAATAAGCATTGTATTGGATATATAGAGTCCTAGTATAGTTTTTATTAAGGCATAGTATTTTTCATACTTGGAGATGATATTCTCATATTAAAATGAAGGTGTCAATTATTTGTTATGGATGTTGGTATTTTTTATACATAGGTATAGTATTGGATGTATGGAGTCCTGGTATAGTTTTTATGGATACATAGCATCCTTTGCACTCAATAATACTATTCTCATATTTAAATGAAGTTCTGGCTTGTCTGAGTCATAATATTTTTTGTACATAAGCATGGTATTGGATGTATAGAGTCCTAATATAGTTATAAATAAGGCATTCTATTATTCATACTCAATGATGGTATTATCATATTAAAGTGAGGTATAAAATATTTGTTAAGGGTGATGATATTTTACGTATATATATGTAGTATTAGATATATGAAATCTTGGTCTAGTTTGTGTTGATTTATCACATTCTTTCTACTCAATAATGGTTTTCTCAAATTTAATTGAAAGTGTGACTTATCTGTTATGAGTGGTGGTATCTTTTATAAATAGGTTTAGTATTCAATGTGTGAAGTCCTATTATTGTTTATATTGGTGCATTATATTCTTGATGCTTAAATATGAATTCATATATTAAAGTAAAGGTGTTACTTATCTATAATAGGTACTGGTTTTTTTGAAGTATGAAGGTTGTACTTGGTATTCTTCATACTAAGTGATGGTATTCACATTTTAAGGTGAAGGTATGACTTATTTGTTATGGATTATAGTATTTTTTTTGTACACATGTATGGTATTAAATGTATGGAGTCTCAGTATAGTTTTTATTAAAATTTAGTCTTCTTCATACTCGGTGATTGTTTTATCATATTAAAGTATATATAGTTTTCTCATATTAAATTATATGCATAACTTATATATTATAGTTGATGATATTTTTTTTGTACATAAAAAATAGTATTGGATGTATAAAGGCTTGGTATAATTTTTATTGAGGCATGTTTTTCTTATTTGGAGATGGTATTCTCATATTAAAGTGAAAATGTAACTTATTTGTTATAGATAGTGGTATTTTTTGTACATAAGCGTGATATTGGATGTATAAAAATCCTAGTTTAATTTTTATTAGGGTCTGGTGTTCTTCGTACATGATGATGGGATTCTCCTATTAAAGTGAAGATGTAACTTATATATTATAAGTGGTGTTATTCTTTGTATATAGTCACAGTATTGGATGTATAGAGACCTAGTATAGTTTTATTAAACTATAACATTCTTTGTACTCAATAATGATATTCTCATGTTAAAGTAAATATGTGACTTATCTATTATTGGTGGTAGTATTTTTATGTGTGTATATAGACGTGATATTAGATATATAGAGTCCTAATATAATTTGTAGTGAAACATTGCATTTTTTATGCCCATATATGGATTCTCATATTAAAGTGAAGGTGTTACTTATCTATAATGAGTGCCAGTATTATTTATACATAGAAGTTGTACAAAAAAGTATGAAAGTTATATATGGAATTTTCACATTTAGTTATAGTATTCTCAATTTGAAGTAAACATGTGACTTATCTATTATAAATGATAGTATTTTTTGTATGTAGTTGTGTTATTGGATGTATAGAATTCTGGTGTAGTTTTTATTGAGGCATGGTATTCTTCTTACTTGATAATGGTATTCTTGTTTTAAGGTGATGGTATTACTTATTTGTTAGGTTGTGGTATTTTACATATGTGGTATTATTTTCATACAATGGTAGTTTTTTTTTTTGTCTATATAGTGTTTAAAGTTTGTCAATAAATCTTTCCAAGATTCGCATAAGATCATTCGTTAAAGACCAAGTTTCTATATTCAATCTTAAAATTGAAGGTAACACAAATCACTGTACATTTTTCTTGTCTCTCATTGCTAACTTAAACATATAACATCCCTCTCAAAAATAATAATGACTCTGATTAATGAAGATGAAAAAGAAAAGGGAAAGGTCAGTAGAAATTAAAAAAAATAGATTAGATCTTGCAAAAAGAAAATTGTTATTATTTATCTCAGCTAATAAAAATACAAAATTATAGTTTCTTTAATAGTAAGATAGTTTTAAAATTTTTGTAAATAACAAACACTAAAAATATTAAGAAAAATATGTTTTTATAAAATATTTTTTAAGTTCTCGATATGAAGTTCACTTCATAGTTAGTCCTATTTGAATTTTCTAGTAACATACCCAATCTATGTTCAACTTGCTTTGGAGTCAAATTTGTTAAGATATTTTATGTTTAATTTTCACTGATCTGTTGGGATTTGTTGGCTTGTTTTTGGCAATCTTTGTAAAATAGGTAACTATAATATGGAGTCCATGATTGTAGCATCAACGTATAGCTAAGAGTTTTTCTTTAACTATATATATTTGATGTATAGATATAATGAAAATATCATAATAAAAATAGAGAGATTTATTTTACCATTTTTCAACTTGGTATCAAAGCTATGGGCAAATTTGATGTTGAAACTTCTGGAGCTAAGTCTACTCCAATTATCATTCAATCTAAAAGTTCATCTTTCAATGCTGGGATTATTCTAAATGATACAAAATATGATATGTGGTCTCAAATTATAGAGATACACATTGCTGAAAAAGAAAAACTCTCATTTATTCGTGGGAGCACACAACCACCTACAGAAAAGGATGAGGGATACGAGAAGTGGTACATTGACAACCAAAAGGTTAAGAGGTGGATGTTGATGTCTATGCATCCAAAGATTATAAAGCGATCTATTCACCTACCCACTGCTCAAGATATTTAGAAAGCAATGTCAAAAGCTTTTTATGATGGAGCTAATAAACTAAAAGTCTTCACGTTAAATTATAAGGCATTTTTTGTAACACAAAATGGTAAATCTCTCTCTACTTATTATGGAGAATTAACTAAAATTTTTAGTGAGCTAGACCATTGTGATAAGGTGATAATGGAAAATGAGAATGATGTGGTCTCTTATCGCAAGTTTGTTTGATGACAAAGAGTGTACATCTTTCTTGCTAGTTTAGATGGGGAATTCGAACAAATTCAAGGTGAAATCTTAAGAAAGGATCCTATTCTAGAATTATAATAATGTTACTCATTGGTTCGTCGTGAGTTTGTCTTCCATGCAACAATGAATGGAGAACTTGAAAAATCTAAAGCATCTGCCATGGTAAGCAGAAATAAATCGAATCATAATCGATCATCTCAAAACCATCAAGCTCGAACTAGATTTAAGGCTTCTACAAGTACCAAAAAATCCAATTTTAAGTGCTCCCACTATGATCAAACAAGACAAACAAAGGATCGCTATTTTGAAATTATAGGATACCCAGAACGGTGGGATCATAACCATGATTTGAGAAAGAAAACTGCAAGCAATACCTCTACTACTGCAACCGTAGAAGCAAATATTGAGGAAGGTGTTGTTGAAAAATCCATAGTATTGATAGCAACAAAAGGTAATGGTGGTAAGGCTTTAAAATCATCTGCATTTGTTTATAATAGTACATGGATAATTGATTCTAGAGCTATGAATCATATGAAATTTGATTATGGAAAAGTTTCATCCTCACAAAAAATCATTTCCATTACTAATGGTTCATTTGCACTTATTATTGGAGAAGGATCCTTGTCTCTCATTAATACATTGAACTTAGATTTTGTATCAGTTGTCCCATCTTTGGATTATAATCTCTTGTCTGTTTCTCAAATTATTGATGCTCTATTTTGTGTTGTAATTTTTTGGCCTGAACGTTGTGTGTTTAAGGACATCCGAACGAGGCGGATGATTGATTATGGTACTAGAAAAGGAAAGTTGTATTACTTGGAATTGGAGTCGCAAAGTTCAAATCAGTTACGTCAAGCTTTTTCAGTGGACAGTTTTAAGGACAAAATAAAAAATTTGATATCTGGCTATGGCATCGAAGGCTCGGACATGTCTCTTTTATTTATCTTAAGAAATTATTTCCAAAGTTATTTACAAAATTTGATGGTTTTATTTTTCAGTATGACGTTTGTGAGCTTGCAAAAAGTCACCCAGTATCTTTTTCGTCAAGTATGAATAAAAGTTTGATTCCTTTTATGGTAATACACTCTGATGTTTGGGGTCCATTTAAGGTGAATACATTAGGTGGATCACATTGGTTTATTACTTTTATAGATGATTGTACCAGAGTGGCTTGGTGTGCTTAATGAAATTCAATAGTGAAGTGAATTTGTTGTTTCAAAGGTTTCATAAAATGATCAATATAATGCAACAATAAAAGTTTTACGCAGTTACAACTTAAGCAATATTTGGAAGCAAAAGGAATTATTCATCAAACGATTTGTCCTAATACAACCTAACAAAATGGAGTCGCCAAGAGGAAAAATTGTCATCTGTTAGAAGTTGTTCGTGCTTTATTAATAGAAGCTCATATGCCTTTATCTTATTGGGG
The DNA here is from genome assembly GCA_025504915.1 of Erythroxylum reticulatum. Taxonomy (NCBI): domain Eukaryota; kingdom Viridiplantae; phylum Streptophyta; class Magnoliopsida; order Malpighiales; family Erythroxylaceae; genus Erythroxylum; species Erythroxylum reticulatum. The sequence continues at coordinate 37,404,565 of JANSVA010000002.1, read as the reverse complement.
AGAAACGTTCATTTATGCAACACATTTGATCAATCGGGTACCATCTAGCACCATTAATTTTATAACACCATATCAAGCTCTTGCTGAAATGGTTATTGCACCAAAAGTCCCAAATTTGATTCCGCATGTTTTTGGATGTGTGTCATACATACATCTTCATAAAAAATAACGTAACAAACTGGCTCCTCCTGCATTGTGTTGTGTTTTTATAGGGAATGTTGCTTGTTGGCTCTTGAATTTTTTCTTGATGAATAAGTATGATTAGATTAATTTTGGGGTCTTGCTAGATTAATTTGTGTTGGAATTAATTAGCATGTTAATGTGAGTGAGATTCTACGACATAGGTAAATTGAATTAAAGTGTTAGGATGATAAGATTGCATAGAGGGCAGTGTTGGAACATCAATTAAGTTATAAAGTCTTAAGGCATTGAAGGGTATAAAAAGGAGAGAGAGAAAGAAAATTTGTTGTCTTGCATTTTAGAAGAAGCTAGATGCGTGGATAAGAAAAATTTTTGAATGGGGATTATTGCTAATATTGAAGGGAGGCAAAAGAGGCAAGAGGAGCAAGATGAGAGACATCCTTGAGTAAGTTTTCAAGCAAGAAGACTAAGGTGGGTTACATTTTTATAATTGAATAATAAGCCATCAAATTTTCTTTCAAGAAAAGGAAATAAATGTTTTCAACTACTTTTAAATGTGCATTTATTATTTTTTAAATGCTTTGAGAAATTGCTACATGTTGTGTGTATGAATTTTTATAGATGAACTATGAAACAAAAATGGAAATGATTTTGAAAGGATACCAAGTGTACGAAATCAAGTTTCCAAAAATGTGCCAATTAGGCAAACTACTTTCCGTTCATGAATTACATGTTATGTAGGTTTGGTGTAGTTCATTCAAGAATGTAACATGCATGTTGACCAAGTTAAAGGCTTCTCTCGCCTGCCCGCTAGTGGCTCGAAGCTCCTTCATAAACTTCCTTAAGTTTACAACTACACAGGACCATTATGTGAAATTATGTAGTTCTTCATGTTTATGGATCTACCCAAACCATTATGATGTGCTTATGTGTTTACATATGTTGACAAATTTGATAATTGTTTGACTTATGTAAGTTGAGAAATTTATGTTCTATCTTTTCATGAAAATTGTTATGATCACAAATGTTTTCAAGGGTTTTTACTTATTACCGATTATAAAACTGTCACCCACAAGCTTTAAACTCACCCCCATTCCTCCCCATCTATAGGCGATGAACAAGATATTAAGTGATCAAGTCGAGAGTCAAGGCATCACTCCAATTTGCATATTTTGTTCTTTTGAAGTTAGATCATGTAAAACAAGGCTTTAGT
>JANSVA010000002.1:37377652-37388784 GCA_025504915.1 Erythroxylum reticulatum | reverse complement strand
TATTTACTGATTGATTCTGGCTCTACACATTCTTTTGTTTCTGCAAGATATTACATGACTCCGCTTTATTGCGGGATTTCGGACAGGGTGATGATGATGAGATAATAATTGATGCAATAAATAAACTAGCAAAAAAGCAGAAAATTTGAACGAGAGATCGCAAATTGGAGAGACTCCGCAAGGATAATATTGTAGTTTATTAAGCAGAAGTTGATAGGAGATTAAATGTATTTCATTCCTTCCGTCCATTTAAATCTAACAATGACAGACCACCACACCTCATTTTTGCATTATTTCATTAGTACATTAGTTTACATACCCCTCCTTAAGCTGTCCCTGTGAGTAACATTTCATTATCTCAAGAGTTTTAACTCTCGATAGCTATTGAAGAGAAAAGGTGTTGGTTTTAATAGCTAGACGTGATCATGTTGGCAACTTCAGAAAGTATAATTAACCAGGTTTACCTTAAACAAAACAAAGACAAGTAAGCATACTAGAAGAAAACAGAAACAACAAATTGAGAGGCATAATAATAATAAGCCCCTCCTCTTTTATCATTTACAGTTTGGTAACACAAGGTGTTCTATAGATCTGCTGTCTTTTACTATTACTGTGTCAGACTATCAACTCTACACGTCTATCTATACAATCAAATTGAAGCTATTAAGTAGAACTACAAAAACTAAAGAATAAAAAATATGTAAATCATCTTTGTGAACAAAAAGCCTAATTCCCTGTGTCAAACCCCTTTTGAACCTCAAGTCGGGCAAGATTTCGTATACAAGCTGCACCAGCAACAGACAGCCAAAGGTCTAGATGCATACATCAGCCGCTGAAAAAATTTCCTACAGATCATCTGGTGTAAGTCAAGAAAAAAATCTGTCAATCATTGTATTCACATATTAAAGAGGTAGTGCAAGTCTTCCACTGTCAATCGCGTCTGCTGACCACCAGTTTCATCCTCTCCAAATGCATGTGATACCATCTCTCTCTTTTTTTGCTGCAAAAGTAAAGCAGTCATTTAACAATTTTAGATCCTGGAGAAAACTTGCACTAAAACTTCAGAGAACCAGCTAGGTGATGTAATTCTGTCCTGGTCTTCTACTAACAAGTTAATCCCATTTTACTATTTACTGTATTTCAATAACAAAATATAGTCAGAATTTGGACAATCAATAAAGATCTGCTTTGAATACAGACAGACATTCTCTCGCATCTTCTGAAAGCCAACACAATGATTCATACTGAAGACACCTAAAACTATCGTTGTGAAAACAAGTAGCCAAAAGGTTACATTCTATACCAGACTGAAGTACTTTAAACTTGGAGCCTATTACAGTACAAAGTCCTATTACAATGATTAATTCAGCAACTAAGTCAACAAAATTGATTAAACAATCCAAGTTAGCAGTAATCTCCTGTGCCTCATGAATTCAAAAAACTTCTCAATGAAGCAAATACAGCACAATGACAGTAGTACCTGTAGAGCTAGAATACGATCTTCAACAGTGTCTTTTACAGTTAATCTCAACACAGTAACAGGACGTGTCTGACCAATTCGATGAGCCCTATCAATTGCCTGATCTTCTGTTGTCGGATTCCACCAAAGATCTAGCAGAAGAACACGGCAAGCTGCAACCATGTTCAGTCCAAGACTAGCAGCTTTCAAAGACATAATCATAACAGACACCTAGAAAGCAGAAGTATAAAATGTAAGGTATCGGTCAATAACACTTTCTCATGCAAATACAAAATGCAAGCAGCCATTAACACCTGAGAAGGTAGATAAAGTAAAATCAACAGAAGAATATTCAAATAACAACAAACCTCTGGCAGCGTATTGAAATCTTTCACAGCTTTATCTCTTGCAACAACTGACATTGTACCATCAAGTCTTCTGTACTGAATAAAAGAAGATTTAAGACGAGCTTCAAGCAAATCCAACATCCTTGTCCACTGTGAAAACACTATAGCTTTCTCCCCAAGTGGCTTAGTTAAATTGCTTTCCACTAGCAAACTTTTTTTATCAGTACAATGACCATGAGAATTTTCCAAAACAAACAAGTTTGGATGAGTTGACACAATTTCATCAGATGAATTTTCGGAAGTACTGGTTGCAGATATATAATTCTGTGCCCTAGTCAGTGACTGCAGGACTTCGATTGCAGCCCTTATTTTTGAAGAATCACAGACGGAACCCTTACTATAAGAGTTGAACAACTCAGCAGACTTAGAACTAGAACCATCTTGATCTGGATGGTTAGAGAGAGAACTGCTCAATGTGGCTTTGGAAAACACAGAAGACATATTTAACCGCACTTTGCAGTTTGAGACAGGGCACTGGTTGTCATCGCCAGTGAGATGTTCACAGATACATTGATTGCAAAATACATGACAGCATGTTGTTACAGCTGCATCTTCGGGTGGGTCCTAAAAGTGAAAAAGTTATTATCAGTAACAAATGAAAAGTAGACTCATCAAAATAAAATGCAGATTAAGGACAATGTATAAGTTTCAAAACAAAGAAAGAAAAGAAGCATTGGAGAAAAGGAAGACTTCTTTACACCAAAACTAAGAACAACAAAATATTTCCATAAATTTTCATATCTATGCTGTAATTACTGATAATAGCATCTCAAATACCCAAATCCACAATCACTTTATGTTATCAGGATACAAAACCAGAACTTATGGATAACTCTGCAAGTTGAGTGAAAAAAAAAATTATGCAAAACTCTGTAAGTTAAGTGAAAATCCATTAGATCCTTCACCATACTCACTCCCGATCCCTTCGCCCACTTGTTTAACTGTACTGTCACATAGAATATGGCACCAGCTCCTTAGCAACAGAGACAGCAAATCCAGGAAAAAGCACAATTTATGTTCAAGGAGGAAATTTCCACATCTAATTTTTTATGGTGATGTTCAACTTTTATGCACAAGTATTCTGTTCAAAAAGAACTCAACAAGACTCATAGATAAAAAAATTACTCTAGGGCTCCGAATAGGATTATGATACAAGAATAGGAGTAAATTGTTCTATTGAAGTTTTGTTAAGAGAAACAAAGAACATGATGTGTATGATTGCATACATTGCAGATGCCACAGATTGCCAAAGATCCTTCCAAACAATTAAGAAGGTGTAGTTGCTTCTCCTGTGAAAGCTTCTTTGCCATCTCTATTGACGATCTCCCAAAGGTGTTTGAGTCCAAATCTCTAACCAGAAGTGGATGATCACAAGCTTGACGTAGTCGCAATAACATCAGTAAGATGTTAACATAATTTTGCTTAACAGTTCCAGCAGCTGCATATTCCTAAGCCAAATTTATAGATGTCAAAACAACTACAATTTACACATTATAAAGCATCCAATTAATAGCGTTAACAATTCATAATGATTTGATCAACCACAAAATACTAGGATTAAAAGCTTGAACAAAACAATTCATAATAAAATAATGCATATAAAATAGTAGTTTTAGTGTTTAAATAATCGAGTTGATCCATACTTTAAACTGAGCACGTGAATCAGTCTCCAGTCTGGTGTAGAAATCACGCTCTTCCTCAGTAAATTCTACTTTTCTCAGTTCTATTACCTTAGGAGGCAGGGTAATAATTGGCTCACCATCAAGAAGAGTGCCTAGAGAAACATTAACAGCAATTAAGCATATCACAGCTGTAACACAACTATCATTAACCTAGCAGTAAATCCTAAATACCGAAATGTGGACTGAGTTAGAAATAAAAAGATAATGAGGATATCAGAAAATTTGCAGCAAAGATGAAAAATTGTCTCCACTACAATGAAGCTTTAATTGCAGCCACTGATAGAATATATGGCATGAATAAAGCTTAGGAAACATTTTACTTCAAGCAGAAATCTGTTAAAACAACTATAAAGTATTGGGATTCATACAGCGATCTCCAAGTCTATAGAAGACGTGCAATGAATAACCTTGAAAAAAATATTGCCGGTATAATAAACTGTCTTTTATTAAATGAGTATATGAAAATGACAAGTAACTAACAATTGATAATTGTAACACATTTTCAACTATAAAAAACAAAAGGACCTCAGCCAAGTGAAGCTTCAACAAGCACCACAGAAACAACAGACAGCATCTAACAGTTTCAAAATCAACGAGACATAAGGTCAGTCTTCTTAAGATGATGATCGAACACGAGCCAGTCAGCATGAATGTTTTAATATCACATGCAGATTAAATTGACATCATGTATGAAATATGTGACAGCATTTAGACGAAACACAAGCAATCAAACCTTTGGTACGTCGAAGCATTATTGTCTTCAGAATAGCTTGCAACCTTTTATAACCTTTTACTGGATTCTTTTGAATTGGCCCCTTCAATCGAGAGCAGAATTCAGGGTAGGAACAGTAAGGATCATATCTGAGGAACTTAAAGTAGCTATAAAGATCATCAATTGCATTCTGGAGAGGGGTCCCAGACAAGCACCACCTGCGTTTTGCACGAAGACCCCAACAAGCTCTAGCTACTTGAGTTCTGCGATTCTTGATGCTTTGAGCCTCATCCAGGACAACCCTAAACCACGAAACCTTCGCAAGTGGTCGGGCAAGAGAATCAACCAATATACCATCTAATCCCTTCTTATTTTTAGAACCATTTTTTCCAGAACCGGGTGAATGCTTTCTTTTTTTACTACATGAATATTCAACAAGTGAAACATCATTGCCTTGATCTTCTCTTTTCTCCTCATCATCTTCACTGATCACAGGTTGTTTCGGCACTTCCATACTTACAATGGAATAGGTTGTAAGGACCACATCATATTTTGCCAGCTCAGAAGGATCCTTTGTTCGATTACTTCCATGGTACACTAGAACAGACAGATTAGCTTCACTAGAAACTTTCTTATGCAACTCCTCAGCCCACTGACGCAGGACACTTGTGGGACAAACAACAAGAGTCCCAGCAGCCGGCCTTCCCTTTGATTGCCCTAAAGAATGTGTGATCTTCAAAGAACTGGATTTAATTTCACAACCCTTACTTTCTTGTTTCATTCCATCAACCTCAATAATACCATCATCATCCCCGTCCAAATCAAAAGTTTCAAAATTTTCTTCCTTTATAGGATTTAAATATACTTCACGAAATGGAGGTCTCTCCTTAAGAATAAGAGCAATAGTTGAAATTGTCTTTCCCAATCCCTGAAAAGTAACAGTTCCGTAAAAAAAATTGAAACATTGTCTCCCAACATTTTTCATGGATTAAGTTCAACAAGAACATCCACCTGGTCATCCGCAAGAATCCCTCCCAAACAATTACAGCTCGATGTTTCCATCTTAACCATCCATGACAAAGCAATTCTCTGAAAAAGAAATCATCAATTTTGTAAGGTGAATAACCTTATCATGATCATGTAAGAAAAAAAGAAAAGCAAACAAGAAAGAAATATGCAACCATGGGAAGTTGAAGAGATGTCACTGCAAATAGTGTCTTGCCAGTCCAGATTACTATACAATGAAATTGACATGTAAAGCTCTTTCACAGAAATTAAAACCTAACTAGTTGATTACCTACGCCAATATAATTTACAGATATGTTATTTTCTGTAATGAAATTTAACCTATTTTATTAGGGAATAGGGTTATATCAAAAACCAAATTAGGATATCACAATGCAAAAACTTCAAGCATATTATGGGTGGGTGGTCCCTTAAAGAGGAACATTGCCCTCCATTTGGAGTGTCAAAATTTGCCCTCAATCTGGAGTGTCAAAATTTATATACCTACTTGTATTTGAATAAGATCACATGTATGTGGTCGTTGTCCCAGCCTGCTAGGCAAAACAAAATCATTATTCTAAAAAACTAGCACGCAAGTTTATGACAAAATCATCAACCATACCGAGGTTAAAATACGAACCAACTGAAGCTATGTTTCTTCTTGAAACATATGACAGAACTAAATGGCATAATCATAGTACCCTTGACATTCTATTTTCATTCATGAAAATAGAACATCAATTTCAAATCAGTTGGGGGCTCTTTTCTCTCTGGGGAATTATTAAAAACATAATCAATCTCATCAAATATGTGTAATTTCAACAGATAGGTCATTTCATATATGCAACTCTCAGTCATTGCTATTATATTACGAGCATACACATACAACATAAGGAAGGTGGACGAAAAAAAGTTTGCAAACCTGATGTCTCAAAAGAGATACTGTCAAAACACCTTCCGGTGGACTAGCTTCAGATTTTGGCTGAGAAAGATCCTGTCAGACAATCTAGAATCTTTAGTTTCTTATCGAAGTAACTTACACCAACTTTCCAAATGTGCATACTAGATCAAATCCTTCACTTTCACTCTCTAAAACCAAATAGTGTTCCAAGATACAGTAAGTATGAGCAACCTTTTAACTTTTACTGAACAACAAAAATCATGAGAATATAAACAGCAAATTTAACACATTTCAAAGCCCAAAACCTAATCTTTGAACAATATCAGAAAACCCGAAACCATGGAGAAATATGAAACATAATGAGACCATACAGAGACATGCCTTCACATGGTGTCACACAAATCACCACACACTAATGAGCATGCATTTCTATGGTTCAGGAGCAATTAAACATTCCAATTATATCTTAGCTCTATTTCCAGAGACAAAAATTTCCCTTCGCATCAAAGAATGGTGACCGAAGTTATGTAAATATTTGAACACATCAGGTGTAATTCCTAACTCAAGAAGCTAACCTGCAATGCAGCTTGGTATAGAACCCGTTCATCAATAATCTTTGTCCTCAAGGCTCCCACACCTGGATGATGGATGGTGTCACCGTATGCAGAATGATGGAAAGGATCAATGATCTTTCCATGAGATGTAGATTGGTTTGAGAGAGGAGGTTGACTAATATCTTCAAGAATGCAAATTTCAGAGTCATCATCAACATGAGATTTGCTCCCAAGTGAGTTACTTTGTATTGATTCAGGACTGACTCTTGAGAAATGGTTACTATCCAAGCCCTTGGATTTAACTACTATAACTTCTTTCTCATCCTTAATATAAATGGGATGTTTTCTGGTTATGACAGATCTCTGAGAACATTGCAAACTCTGTCTTGCAGCATTTAAGGTCGAATATGTACCATCAGCAGCAGAAGTAAGAATCACATCTCGTTTCTCATCCTTTGCATGAATTAATGGCTTGTGATGAAAAATAGGCAGTGACAAAGAGGATACTGACTGTTTTGGGACATTCTCGACAAAAGCAATGTCATTCTCCCTGTAGGAATACTCTCTGTTGAGAGCCGCTTGAACAGGAAGCCTCATCATACTCTTACTTGTAACCACCTGATCAACTTTGCTATCCTCAAGAGAAACTGATTGCTTCTCACTGATGCCTGATTTAATATGACAGAATGGCATCAGCAAATGTTCACCATCAACACGCCTATTATCAATACTACTTTGACATTTAGCATTCTGCTCCTCTCCAGCAATGTTATCAATCATAGACATCTCTGATCCATAGTATGCATTTAGAGTTTGGGACTCCCTTACTTCATCCTTCTCTTTATTCATAGTTAATACATGATCAAACTTGAAATCACCACAAGTACTATACTGAGGAGAACCCCCAAACAGTGAGTAATCAACATTCATGTTAAACTGCGGAGCCAGATAATTAGAACCTAATTCATTAGTGATGGTAGAATTATGACAGAAAGTAGAACCGTTCAAAATTGCATCATATGAAGGAATATTGGCATTCATACAAGATTTATCCACATAATTGTTATCATCATTCTCAGGTACAGATACTCCATATGTGTTTTCAACCACATCACCAGGATACCCAGACTTCTTGTCCATACTTTCTATCCAAATATCACATGAAGCACCTGCAATAATCACAGTACACAATGATGATTGTTTACATAAAAGTATCAAAATCGTGAAAACAAGAAGAAAAGAATAGGTCTAATAATTAAATATGGCAAGCGTACTTGTGGAATCAACTGCCCCCGCTAGATGCCTGAACAGAGTTCCTGGTTTACCCAACAAAAGATTGACATCCAAATCATCGGAACAATTTTCTGAACCAAGGGTAGAATTTACTTCATCAAAAATAGATGCTTTAGCAGATTTGTGAATCTCAGATTGTGAAACTCGAAACACATCTCCTCCATGATCACCTTGAGATGGTGAAACCCAGTCACTAAAATCTTGACAGAGAGATGTCATAGAGGAGGTCATACGCAATGAATCTTCCATTTTTAAACCATCAAATGCCATAGTAAAGTTTCCCGAGTCTGAAGCTTCCAGGTTGTATGTGGGATAATGCCCAATAGAATGCAAAGTTTCAGCCTCTAACAATTGGGAGCCCGCTGCAGTTTGACATCCTAAACAGAGTCAATGAAATATAAACGACCCTATTCACTGGACATCAGAGCTGAAAAGGTATATGATCCTTAGTTTAATTGAAATACAACAATTATTTTTGTCATAAAGCAGTTACCACTATGAAGTTCCAAGTTCATATTGCCGCCAACATCCGCAGTTGACTCAACTTTCAACTTACCAGACGCAGGTCCTTCATCCTTAGTCTGCAATTTGGAAAAAATTAAAAGAAACAAAATACCAATTAAAAAGCAACCAACCATAGATCAGCCAAAGTATAGGAAAAATGCATGGATTGTTAGGTCCTCACAGGCATTTCCCATCCAACAGTCAAAACAAGTTAAATAAACTTAATGAAAGATAATAACAATGCCATGGCATAAGGAAAAATCACTTACAACAGAAAACTTTTAGTCCAAGGAGTTATTAATTTTGCACCACACATAAAAGAACGCACGAGACGCTCAAAATTACGAAAGCATGTAAACCAACGAACTAGTAGTAGCAGTAGTGGCAGGATAAGAAGAAGCTCATAACAGGACCGACAAACACCAAATTCAAAGATTGCACCAAAAATCTCGAAGCTAAACAGAATCACCTGAGAAGGATCGGAAGATTCGTTAAGTATGTGAAAGAAGGTATCGAAATCCATGGACAAGTCAGCGTCGTCATCAACGGCGCCGGGAATGAAACCCAAAGAATTCGCCTCCGTCATCATTATCATAAGACAAGAAAAAAGCACAAATCCGTGCAAACCCTAAGAATCCCAAATTTCTCCAAACCCCAATTATTCCAAAAGCCCTTTTTAGACTTGAACGAATTGAGGGGCAGGAGAGGAGGGGAAATTTCAAAGGAGTTTCCGTGTTCTTATTTTCCTCTATTTGTTTTTGTTTTATATATATATATATATGTGTGTTTTTCTTTTTAAAAGCAGGAAATGGTAAACAAACAATCACAAAGTGAGAGGACTTGTAATAAATAAAGACTAATATTACTCTATGTACTAATATAGATATAAAAGTAAACGAGTTTTACTTTGCCTGGAGGAGGGGGTGCGTACTGCGTAGCTTAAGGAATAAGGACTTGACGCGTGAGTCTGCGTACGTGCTAGAGGAGAAACAGAATGGGTGAGCGAGGCAGGCTGGGGTTCTGTCTTCTTTTGACGATCGGATGTGAAACGGAAAGGCTAAATTGAATTTTAATGAAGTATCTTTTTACAAGAGCTCTCTCGTTGTACTACTTGTCTTCTTGCACACTTAATTAAATAAATATAACTATTTTTTAAATAAATTAAATTAAATTAAATCGGCGTATCCTACTAAGTGTCAGAAGACAGAACATGTTTTCAGATTGACTCGCGAAACTTCCAGGTCGTTTCAGCTCCCTTTGTCAACTTCCAACTGACAAGATTTTTCTTCTTTTAGTTTCAAGGGATTCCAAGCGTGTCGACAACGTTGTGAAGAACATTAAAAGCTTCCAACCACACTCACTTTTACCGTTGGAGACTTCTGGCAACTAATTTACCTGATGTTTGTGATTTGATGTTTCTTCTAAACGAAGATTACCCTGAGCATTAATTTCAGTTAAATTATAGTTAAAACTATAACTATCTTACCAGACCACAGACAATACCTAATTATAGATTATATATATAAGTGCATATCTAACTCATTTATTAATTATCATCATCCGCTTACGTTTATTTGATTGGAACTTTGTAATTCTTATATTTGCTCAATAATTCATGCCACTAATTTACAATGAAAGCTTATTGGCATATATCTATTACGAATTTATAGCTTCTCAACTAACAAACCGATCCTTCGAGTAGATTTAATATATTATACTCTTATTTTTATCTCACAATTTTAATCTCTTTTGATTTCATTTAGTTCATTGAGTCTTAATTATATTTAATTATTTTATTAAGAGACGAGCACCACTTTTGAATATATTTTTTATACGAGTTATTACTCAGAAATGATCATCTTAAAATTTAAATTATCTCAAATGAATTTAATTTACTTTTATATAATTATCTCATAAGATCGTATCACGCATGATCTTCTGATAACATTTTTAAAAAGCAAATGATAAATTTAATTCCTAATAATTAGATAAAAGTCATAAGGGTATACTATGAAGGCTTGTTTAACCTCTAGGGTCTCACAAGATGTAAATTGAGATCTTATGGCTTATTTCAATCTCATTTCATGGTTGTGTTTTACACACATTGTAAGAGTCATATGCTAAAATATTAACTCCCTTTCATTTAAAGAATATGTCTATTATTATATGCTCAATATATATAAGTCCATAAATTAGTTTTGTTATTAGGTTTGTCAACATATTTGGTGTAGATGCATATTTTATGCTCACTTCACCCTACGCAATTATATCGTTCGCATAATTATACTTAGTATCTATATGATTTGTTTTACAATAAAATTTGAGATCTTTAATATAAGTAATTGGTGTTTGACTATTACAATTGATTATACCTCCATTAGTCTCTCTCTTAGTGACTTATAAATTAATCGTGAATTATCTAAGTCACATAGCTTCTTGTATTGCATCTAAAACGCTGTGTTTGGTTGCCTTCTCTGACAACTGGAAACAGAACGAAACAGAAATTCGGAGACGGAACGGAACAAAAATTGGAGACAGTGAGACGTTTGGTTGTGGTGGACAGAACAGAAATGTCTGTCTCCGTCTCGAGGACAGAATGTGTTTGGTTGCAGTGG
>JANSVA010000002.1:37363825-37377552 GCA_025504915.1 Erythroxylum reticulatum | reverse complement strand
GACCGATATGTTTCCAGCATAGACTGAAATACTTACTTGACCCTGGCGACCCGAAGGAGTCGGGGAAGAAGGGCCGCATGCGAGAGGGACAGTGCGAGACTGAAATCGTCGGGAGAAGTAGATGATGTGCTTCGCGATACACGAGAGACGTACAAGAGTCGGGGACGAAGACAGACGAACGAGGAGGCGGAGACGACGACGAGTCGGGGTAGTTGCGTCAAAACTGAAGACTGGTATGGTTCGGAGACACGGACAGTGGTCTCTGTCCTCCGATTTTAGGAGGTACAAAAATACATGTCTCTGTCCTCCAGGGACGGTAGACAAAAAAATGGGGACAGTAACCAAACGTTTTCGGAGACAAGATTTTTATGTCTCGTCCTCTGTCCCCACTAACGGGGACAGTAACCAAACGTTGTGAAAATGTCATAAATTCATCTTCAATTATTAATAATGCAATATAGGATTGTTGATATTGCACCATTATCTAGTAAGAAAACAAATTTAAAGGTATATTTTCTCTCATTTGAATATCCTTCCCAACCAATAGTATAACAAACATCTAGCTTTGTACACATGATTAGACTTATATCTACACTAGAATAAAGAATTTTCTTCATTCCCCTATCTTATGAAACTGAATGTACGACTATCTTAAGTACTATTTCAGACCATAAATTTTAGTAACCTACGCACTTTATATTCTTAGCTTGTCTTAATGAAACCTATAAATTATTCTATATAGATTTCTTCTTCTGAGTCTTTATTTAGAAAAGTAGTCTTTACATCTGTTCGATGTAATTTAAGATTCAAATCTCCCATTACGACTAAATGAATTAAAAGCAAACCTCATAACAGGTAAAAAATTTTCATTATAATCAGTTCCCTTTTGTTGTGAATATCTTTTAGCCACAAAGCAAGTCTTGTATCTTCCAATACTGTCATCAATTGTTGATTTTAATTTAAAATTAAAATCCTATATCTTTACACCTATTAGGGAGATCAACCAAGTCCAATACTTAATTTGCGTTTAGAGAAGTCATTTCTTCTTTCTTTCATTCATCCATTCTTCTTTAACAAGACTAGTAAGAGCCTCTTGTACATTCCTTAGCTCATTCTTTTCTTATGGGATAATCAAGTGAATCCCCTTTTTATTTTAAAATGAAGTCAAGGAATTACTCTGTAATTACTTTAACATAAAGGAGGTTCATGAAATGGATTTATGAATGTCGTGATTACTCTTAATCAAATTAGATATAATAGGAAAATTTTCAATGGGTTGTAACCTAAAATGACTTGGATTAATTCTCCAAGTTGTAAATTTCTCCCACTCAAATAAAGTCTTTCTTTATGATTACCCTTAATATAATCATTTTGGTGATAGGTTTTTATATCAAAATAGATCCTTGTCTATTTCATCATGCCCTGAAAAATCATTTTAAAAAAGGTGATTTATCACAATTTAAATTCATTTGTCTTCCCACAATGCCATTTTGTTATGGAGTTTTGAGGAGTAGTCAACTATTTTTCTATTCCTTTTTCATCACATAGCATCTTGAACTCATGAGAAAAGTATTCTGGTCTTTGATTAGTTCTTAATGCTTTTATATTCTTATCTAACTAATTCTCTATCAAATTATATACTTTGTGAAATAATTTAATTCTTATGATTTGTTAGAAATTAAATAGATGTGACTATAGTGAGTATAGTCATCTATAAATATGATCAAATACACATCCTCATGTCTTGCCCTTATATTCATTAGATCATACATGTCAGAACGAATTAACTATAATAGAAAGGAAGTTTTCTTTCCCTTTTCAAATGGCTTCCTTTTTATTTTACCAACTAGACAATATCTGTAAATAGGTAAATCTACTTGATGTAAATCTCCTAAGAGGTCTTCTTTAGCTAATTGTCTTCTTTGATTTTAACCAATGTGACATAGTCTAGTATGGCATAAAATTTTATTGTTTGTCCCTAATAACATCTAAGAGGAGGGTGAAGTAAGTGTTTACAAAATTTAAGAATTTTTCTAGCCTTTTCTAACCAAAGTACTAAAATAATAATAATCAATATAAATAAGGAATAGGAAATTGCTTAATACAAATTAACCAAACATTGAATAATGATTTAAAGAGGATAAGGAAGAAATAATGCAAACTAATTTATAGTGGTTTGACAAATAACCCTTGCCTATATTCACTCCCAAGATTCTTTTTAGGATTATACTATAATCCTTCTTGTAAAGTGAAGAATAGGCTTTGCACAATATTTCTCGACAAAGAGGAACCCTTTTATAATCTTCTTCCAAGGTCAAGAGAAACTTCAATCCCACTAGGATCACCCCCAAATACAATAATATAACACCCCAACCAAATATTACAACTCAAAATACCTTACTTTATCACTTGATAACTCTAAAGAGGCTCAATCGTACAAATATGAGACAATGATACTCAAATGATTAAAAAATACTTAGAAACGTGTGTAAAACGCATCCAAATGTTCTTAATGCTAAAACAAATAAGAAAAAACTATCTATAGTGTTTTAGGACCTTCCTAGCTATTGAAGCAAAAAACTATCCATTAAAACGGCTACTTGCAGCATATTAGTCAACCAGTATACATTGAATGCACCAATTTACTAATTGTTAAGACAATGGTCAACCATTAGGTAATTGATCGATTGATATGACACATTAATCAACCAATACAGTAACCAATATTACAGTAGACTCATGATGCATCAAATTTAACAACTTTAACCTATATTGTTATACCACTATCCTATATAAGTTAACCAATCACCTCAAAAATATAATTTTAAAAACTTCATGCTCAAACTTAATTTTTATTAATGTAATTATAATTTAAACACTTCTAAAAAAGTTCCCTAAAGTTTGTTTGAAAGATCAAGAGGCTTTTTTATTAAAAGACTTTTCTATTAAAACAAAAGCTTCATTGCCTTTTGCTAAATATAAAGACTAATTCAATAAAATGAAATGAAATATTTATGCAAAGTGAGTCTTTTAGGATCAAATGAACAAAATAAGATTACAATTAATAATATAAAATGTAAAAATGACCTTGATGAACCTTGATCTTCTTTCTTTACTTTTTTGAAAAAAAAAAAGAAATTAACTGTACATATGAATGCATTTATAAGACTTAGTCTTACAAAGGATACCCATCCTAAAACAATATAGTTTTGACCAGCATACTAAGTGCACCATTAAGAAAAACAAACATTACACATATAGTAACCACAAATTATTTTATCCAATCCTACAGAAAGGATAACCAAATTAAGGCCTCCATCCACTTGGTTCTCTCCAAAGGGCATGCATTGTCTTATCGCTCAACATGTGAGAGTTTCATCACTTCTTGATTGTGCAGTTACCTAGATCTGAATCGTAATCTTCTTTCTCTTTCTAACAAAATTCCTTAGAGACACAAATGGAGATTACACTATAACACCAATAGATCAAGAAGATAATCGAATCCTCTATGGATGATAACATAACCCTTTATACAAAGCTTGATTATTCTTCAAGGAGGAGATTTTCTTCACTCATGCATCAACCTCAAGAATGTAACACATTGATTAGATGTTCAAGGAAAGAAGGATATTGGTTTTGCAATTCGATGTAAGGTTCTTCAGATAATGATTTCTCTGGTCCCATTGATAACTTTTGTGATAAGTGTTGTAGTTGATTTATACTGGCATGAAACCATCTATCATTTCTCTCTTTTCTAATTGCTTGCACAAAAAGACCCATTACTATTGAGTAAATCTACTTCGATCTTAGGAATAGAACTTTGTGTAGCTAACTAGTGAACTATACTGGAGATGGAATTTTCTAAAACATTCTATAGGCATTTCTGCTTCACTTGTTCCCACTAAACACATAAATAGGTGATCCTTGGATTCTTCATATGCAGAACATAGAGGGTAGCAACTATTTACTTGGAGATATGTGAGTCTGTCAGCTATATTTTAGTATATTCCTAATGATGAGTCAAAGAAGAAACGAAACCTTAGGAAGGGGGTAAAGCTTTGTTCCACTTAACCACAGGATTGCTCTATGATCAAGTCCTTAGTGAGCCTATTTGATAGTTGGAAATTAGTTGATCCTTCCAATAAAAAGTATTAGCTTTGGATGGATCTAGGAGATATTGTGGTTTTAAATGTCTGAGAATATTAAGGAACAACCAGGAATTACCATTAATGGAGAAACTAAGCTTAGTATGAAAGGGAAAGGTGAGGAAGTTCATAGTTGTGGTTTGGAGATGGATAAGTGAGCCCTAACTAGACTAATTGTCAAACCATAGAGCGATTAATCTCCCATTACCAATTCTACATGAAACATCATCTTAAACTCAGTTCCTCAAGTGAAGTATTGGTTCAAGAAGTAAGAGTGAGAAGGACTTTCCTCCATCTCCTGTAGACATCTTACTTTGGGAAAGTAGGAATGTAGCCATTTAATCCATAAGAATTTTTTGTGCTCTAGTATCCACCATAACCTCTTAAGGATAAGAGCTTGGTTAGTCAATTTTATTTAAGACATGTTTAACCCCCCTCCTCCTTAGGAAAGCATATATCAAACCACTTAACTTTTGCAACCCCTCTAATTCCGTTAGAGTGATTCCATAATAAATTCTTGATTAGTCTTTCCATTGACCTTATTACATTTTTTGAGAGGAAGATGTGTGAAATCTAGTAAATGTTCAATAAGTTAAGCACTAATTTAATAAGTTAGACCTTGCTTGCGTAAGATAAGAATCTATTCACCCATGAATTAATCCTTCTTTGGATTTTTTCAATAAGTGGAATGCATTCGAAATAACTTAACCTCCTGGTGGAGATAGGGAGTCTGAGATAACTCAAAGGTGGAGTCTTCATAATGATCCCAATGATGGAAGCTATTTGGGATTCCATTGAAGAAGTAGCTTTTAAAATAAGGAATTGGCTTTTGTTGAGGTTAACCTACAACCTAGTCAAGCTTTTGAATCTATTCAGAGCCTTCATAAAGGTTCAGATGGAATCCAATTTAGCACCATAGAATAAAAGAAGATCATCTGGAAAAGATAGATTAGTAACACCAATTTTCTTACATCTAAAATGGAATCTGAACCTAGGATGAGCCACAACTTCTTGCTAAATTATAGAGTTAAGAGTTTCCATGCACAGTATAAATAGGTAAAGGGAGAGAGGATTCCCCTACTTGTGATTTTAATAGCCATGAAATATTTTAAGGGGCTTCCATTGATCAAAACTGAAAAGCTAGTAGTAGATATACATTCTCTCAGCCAATTGATGAAGATTCCTGGGGATTCTTGAGCCTTCATCAATTTCCATAAGAAATTCCAAGTAATACTATCATAAGCCTTATGAAAACCAACTTTAATAATACAATTGGGAGTAGACATAGATCTAGAATACCCCTTTAGTAGCTTTTGGATAATTAGAATATTGTGTCTAATCTGCCTGTTGCATATGAAATCACTTTGATTATCACTAATGAGTGGAGTGGTTACCTTTTTCAATCTAGAAGCAATTAACTTAGTAATTAATTTGTAGAAGAAATTGGTGCAAGCAATGGGCCTGAAGTCACTAAAACATGAGTGGCTAAATCCTTTAGGAGTCAAACTTTAGAAAGTCTTATTGATTTCTTTGAGTAGCTTTCCACTGGAGAAAAATTCATGAACTGCTTATTTCATATAGTTCCCTACTATATTCCAAGATGTTTGTAAAATAAGCCATTAATTCAATCTAGCCTAAGAGCTTTCATACCATACATCTTAAACATAATCTCCTCAATCTCCTTATCTTCTATAAGTTTTGTTAATAGTGCACAGTCTATTGGGGTTAACTTTTTCGAGATGATACCATTAGGATCATAATCAAAACCACTGTTTGGGCTAGAAATACCAAGTAGAGAAGTGAAAAACCTAGCAATCTCCTTTTGGATGTCATTTAGATTTTTCAGCTGAATTCTCATATTGCTAGTGATTGCTCTTATCTTGTTTTGATTTTTCCTAGTTAGAATGGTGTTAAAGAAAAATTTAGAGCACTTATCACCATCCTTAAGACAATTGACCATTGCTTTTTGTTAAAGTAAGGAGGAATGGTCACTAGTATCCCTCATATAGTTCGAAAGAGTTAGTTTCTTTTCGGAAAGTAGAAGAGGATCTTATGGAGACAATGTAGACAGATTCTAGATGCAAATAGCTCATTCTTGTTGCCATTTGAGCATTCTTAGTGTTTGAGCCTCTTAAGGAATTGAGGAGTTTGAGTTCCTTTTTTATTCCCTTTAGCTTTTGAAAACATATAAATTGTTTAGTGCCTCTACACATAGTTTCATCACCTTTCCTACAAGCATAAGTGAAAATGGGTTCATTAACTGAAAAATTATTAAACCTAAAGGGGAAAAACTTGACAGACTTCTGCAATAGCTCTTCAATCTTAATTGGAGTGTGATATGAGAACATTGACTTTTTGAAATTAGCAATGCTATTGGGGAATTATACTAACTAGCTAGCATTCACAAGAGCTTTATAAAAAAATTTCTCAATAAACCAGTTAGAACTTTGTTTGTTGGACCAATAAACAGCTAATCCATCTGTTTCAAGTTTGTTACACCTAGATTTTCAACATAATTCCTGAAATCTTCTGAGAAATTTCTTAGATTGTAGTTGCTTGGGCTGCAGATCTATACAGGGTTGTGTTAACATCACCACATAATAACCAAGGCTTATTAATGGTTCTGTTGAAAGTCATGAGGTTATTCCAAAGGTCCCTTCTTTGAAAGACAAAATTGCTGCATAAATAAAGCAAATGATAATATCTATCTTTTCCTGCAGGAAATATATTATGATATGAATGGCTTGATCTGTTGTGTTAATAACATCTACTCAAGTGAGATATGAATTACAGCAAATGATGATTCTCCTATAGGCATTATATGAATGATTTGTGATCATATTCTAATGAGACCCTAAAATCTTCAATTTACTTTCATTTTTAGACTTTTATTTTTGTTCCTAATAACCCTTCTATTAAAGGCTTCTCCCACTTGACAAAGCCCCATAAATAAGCTTGCTTTTTTAGGAAATTTAATCCATTTACATTCCAGACTATTATTGACATTTTAATGCTTACTCTTAAAGCTTTTACCTCTGCTCCTTTGTGATATTCTTCTATCCACAAATTGGAATTGATAATTAGTTCCTTCATTGTTATTTCCAACGTCATTCATAGGTTAAGAGGTCGGTGGAGGAGTAGTATCTACAAAGGAAATACCATTGCTTATAGCACAAGTTGGAATAATGTTTTCTTTTGCAATTGGACTCCCTATGCCTTCAACAATTGAAGTAATCTCCTGTATTTCCATAACAACACTAAGTCTTTCTTTTAAGGAACCTGTAGGAACCTCTAACATTGTACAGAGCTCGTGTTTCTCCTAAAAACTGTTAGTTTTCACCAGGGACAGATCCTGATTGGATCAAGAATAGGTGTTATTTCCTGTATGCTCTATGGGGTTCAAAATAGTGTCAATTATTTACACTACAGGTTCCTCCAAAGATTCAGCATTTTGAGATTCCACCACTTTATCACTTAGCTCTACCTCTTCATTCATCTCATAACTCATCAACTCTTCGTAAGGACTTATTTTAAAGATTTTTCTAGTAGTTTTCTATACCTTACCTTGTGTTTTGGAGGAAGATGTCCAATGATGTGAAATCTCATTGCTATCTTCACAAAGCTTGTTGCCCTCTCCTAACCTAATTATAAGAACTTCATTTAGGGGTTCTTTGGATAATTCCACACTTACACAAATATGAGCACGTCCTATCTCCTCTTTTTAATAGTGTTTTCATCCATACATAGAGCCTTCCTAATGAAACTTGCTAAAACGCTTAGTCCTTAGGTATTCTAATACTCAAGAGGTGCATTACGAAAATTGATCCATATAGGAAAACTTTGAATTATAATGGTTCACAAATTCAGACTAGTTTGCCACGCTTGCAAAAATAGGGGTTGGTTCCCTATATGCTATGGTCCTTCCTTAAGGATTTTGAAAGCTACAAAAGTTGAGGTAAAAGTGAAGATAATAAAATTATCCTATGATAGAAGTACATCAACAATTCCTTTATTTTTCCATCTTCTATATGCCCACTAATAGATGATTGGAAAGGAAGGTATTTAGTCAAAAAAGAAACCCATAAGAGTTGCTTCCTAACTTATAGCTCCTTCTTCTAATATCTCTAGCTCAGGACAAATAATTAGCCTTCCTTCAATCTCCTTAGGTGGTTTGAAAGATAAGGTCGAAACATAGTTGTCTCTAGCCATTTACTTCTAACTTCTCTAATTGTTGAGAGGTGATGGGGAGGATGGGTTCAAAACAATGGATTGGTAAAGAAGTAGACAGTGAATGGGATGGCAAAAGTGGAAATTCACTATATGGCAAAAGAATTCAGTATTGAAAAGGCAAAAAAGCTAAAGAAGGTAAGAAAACAACTTTTGTCGTTGGTAAGTTTAAAAAGGTTATTGCAAAAAAAACAAGTGGAAAGTTGGGAAAAGACTAAGTTACCCCTAGCCTAAACTAGAGACAAGAGTCTACAGTTCAAGTAAATACTAATAAAGAAAAGAACAGTGAAGATGCAGAGAGGGAGACAAGTAGAAGCATAATATCATTAACAGTAGTAGGAGTTATTTAAATAATGAGTAGTAAGGCCAACCAAGGAGTTCTAGAGAGAAGGAGGAGCACTTCCATTCTACAGAGAGAAGGAGGAGCACTTCTATTCTTCTCTTAGTTTGATATTAATTTTGTTGATTTTAAACTTCAACTTCTCTTCGCCAACTTCAAAAATTTTGAGTTTATGCCTTCATTTTGTTCTTATATTGCACTTCATCAAAACAATAAAACTTAATTGTAGTAATTAGGTTTTTTTATCATCAAACATCTATTAAAACCTTCCTTTTTTCAACAATCTCCCTCCTGTTGATGACAAAATAATAGTGATATTAGAGAGCAATATGAAAATTAATCACATAAAAAAGCTATCAATATAATGATAAACTCCCCCTTAATTCATACACATGACATAGTTCAATATGAAGAATGTAACTCAATATCAAGAACAAAAGAGATATTCAATATTAAAGAAATATCCATATATGTATATAATATAAATTTACTTAAACATATCATATGAAGTTCAAGAAATACCAAAATAGCAAAACAATCACCCCCTAAATCTAATATCACTACTCTTTCTCCCTTTTTTATAAGCTAAAAAATAAATCATTTGTTTATAAATACAAAATATAAAGTGTTATGAATCAAGCTAACTTAGTTAAAAAGATCAAAACAAATTTGATTGAGATTAGTAAGCTTATTTGAGAAAAAAGGCTATTGAATATTAAAAAAATCAAAGTAATTGCTCAAATTTGAAAGAAATATCTCAAGTTATGTCTAATTTTGAAAATTTTGTAATTTTGGTATTCTGCTTAAGTTAAAAAATTCAATTAATTTAATAAGGGCAAGTTTTGAAAAAACATTCGAATTGTAATAATTTAAGTGTAATTGCAATATCCAACAATCAATAAAAATGTATAATTTTGAAAATCCCAATTTAAAAAATAAAAATATGAAAAAGTTCCCAAAATATCAAGATTAAACAAAATTAAAGATATATCATTATAATTGAAAGGGAAATAACTTTGACGTCTTTTATAATTTTACTATGAAAGCATCAATTTGGAAAGATAACTCTCAATAGAGAAAAATTTTGAAAATCCTTAAATTTGAAACTCAAGAATGAAGAAATATCAATTTTATGCCATCTAATGAGATCTTTATAAATAAAGGATGGAGTTTTTTAAAATAAAAAGGGTTTGTTTAGGGTTTTGGAAGATATAAACAACCAAGATGAAAAATGGAAGAAAAGAGGAGGAAAAGAGGTTAAATCAACACAGTTCAACCATATAGCTCGACTAGTTTACCGATTTTAGTGTGTGATCGATCATTCTATCACCTAAATAGGTTACAAAGTCACTAGCATGAAAGAATTTTTTATTTTAGGTGATATTGGTTGATCACTCAAAGACATAGATCGACCAATGTGCATAAATGGTTGACTAGAGAAGCAACCAAATTCCTTACAAACTCATTAGAAAGACAGGAATGTTAGATATAGGGTCATTGGTTGACCATACGAGGGCATTGGTCGATCAAAGTGTTTATATGGTCAACCAGATAAACGAATAGAGAACTAAAAACTCATTAGAAAGATAGTATAATTTTTGGTATATTAGAAGAACACACTAGGATATTAATTAACCAATGTATTCCAAAAGCTATAAATAACCTTTAAAATTAAATAGAAAAAGGTTAGAAACGTATAATTAATAAGATAAACATTAAAAATAAGTTAAAAAACATAAGGGGATCCATATTATATAATATTTCCACTAAGCATAACTAATTCTCTTTTAATTGTGTTAAATATATCCTTATTTAATGGTTTAGAGAAATTATTAACCAAATCAGTATAAATTCTAACTTAATAAGCTCATTTTGTATATAAGTTTAGGAACTAAGGTTTACACTATAAAAAGAATTATTAAAAACCTTATAAATAATTCACTTAAATTGATAAATAATAGCAATATGTGAAAATTTTCTAAAGCATAAACTAATTATTATCTCTTATTGAACATCACTTATAAATGATTTAATGAAGATTCTTCTTGAGTTTACAAATTATCAAAGGTATCTTATCCTTTATCATCCTCATTTGGTTCAATAATTGTTTCTTTTAAGAGTCTTTGACAATTCTTAATCTCATTAAGGAAAAACTTCTCTATATTTTACATAAACATTTTCAAGACTTTCTTGGACAAAAAAGGTTATATTCATCATGATAAAAATATAAACTCTTTAAAAATAGTACTTAAATCAATAACTACTAACTCTACTTTATGCCTTCCCTTTAAAATAAACAAAATACGCTAATCAAAATGTTTTAAGTATCCAAATAAGTGTGGTTCCTTGATTTTTAGGATCTTTATTTTCAACCCATACTTTCAATGGTTTGTTTACCATCCTTTGTTTAATAAAATAAACCTTACAATATATCTGTACATCCCACAAAAATCACATACCATATTATATGAATGATGAAGATGCATAAATTCATTACTTTAATGAACTTATTGTTAAGTCAAGAAGACTTCACTTCTTCTATTGATTTTGATGAAAGTCAAATACTAACAATAATAATAATAAAAGTGTGTGAACTATTTTAATGAATTTGCTAAGTGCACAAATAAATGTAAGTGGCACAAATCATCAAATCAAGATGATACTTAAGTAAAAGCTGAATAAGAGAAAGCGTCTAAGATGGATCAGACGAAGTAATTAAGTCTAAGACACCAGATGAAGCATATGAATCTAAGCAAGACGATGTAATTGAAGAATGTACTAGAACATCAATTAGTTGGAGTTGGTTACAAGACTCAACTAATAACAGACTTTAGAAGACTCTACAAGTAGATTTCTCAAAGAAGACCGTTGGAGATTTAGGATATAAATATTAGTTATAGTCGTAAACTTTTAAAAAAAGGGAAGAATTCTGAATGTACAAAACATACTTAGAGAAATTCTGTGCTCAAGTGCTCATGCTATGAAAAATATTTTGAGAGAAAAGAAAGAAAGAAAGAGAGCAAATACATCTGTAACGTGAACCTCAAACAATATCTTTTTAAGTGAAAGAAAGGCTAGAGCCTGAAGAGGTTAAGGAAGCAGATAAAGAATACTTTGTGAAAGAGACCTGAAGAGGCTTTGCAAGTGTAGAAATAATACTTGTAACATTGAAGGAGATAGTGAAATCTCAGACGAACTCTGAGAACTGGACATAGCCTAAGGTTAAGGGTGAACTAGTATAAATTGCGGTGTCATATTCTCTAACTCTTACCTCTTTAATTTTCTTGTTGTTAGAAGAATAGATAATAATTTTTGTTTTTGTATTACTCATCAAATTAAGGGCGTTGTTTTGTAATAGTTTGAATTTGTCAAAAAATCAAGAAGATTTTAAAGACTAATATCTCCCTTCTTATGTGTTTTACATATTATACGTGATTTTTATATTAACAAGTGATTTACCTCAGTTGGTATCAGAGGAAGTTTCCAAGAAACACTGTTACAAAGTGAGGACAAAGATCCACGGCTGAATCACATGTTTTTATAGTAAAAGGTGCCTCAGTCCCAAGACCCCCTGCATTCAATGGTGAAGACTATCATTATTGGAAGGACAGGATGCAGCTCTTTATAGAATCCACATATATTGATCTTTGGGATATCATTGAAAATGGTCCATATATCCCAATAGACAACGAAGGGAAAAGCATCTCTCGTGACATATGGTCGATTGACCAGAAAGTTCACTTTCAATTAAACTCAAAGGCCAAGTTCTTTTTAAGTTGTGCTGTAAGTAGAAGTGAATATGATAAGGTTTATGGATGTGAATCTGCAAAGGAAATGTGGGACACTTTATCCATTGCACATGAAGGCATAAATCAAGTGAAAGAATCCAAGATTAGTATTCTTGTTCATCAATATGAGTTGTTCAAGATGAAAGATGATGAGACTATTGATCAGATGTTTGGACGATTCCAAACAATTATTAATGGACTTAAAGCTCTGGGGAGAATCTACAACAGTCAAAATTATGTTAGAAAGATTCTCAGAAGTCTTCCAAAAAGATGGAGACCCAAAGTAATAGCAATATAAGAGGCCAAGGATTTAAACAAGTTGAAGCTAGACGAATTGCTTGGTTCACTGAAAATCCATGAAGTAGAGCTTGATGTAGAAGATAAACCCAGAAGGGATAAACCTATTGCATTGAAGACTAGTCAAAAGATGCAGAAAAATAAAAGTACATCTTCAAAAGCATCAAAGATTGAAGAAATCAAGAATGATGATGCTAGTGAATCTGATTAAGATTCAATTGAAGATGAAGATGAGCTATCCTTTTTTTCAAGAAAGATTAGAAGGATATGGAAAAAGAAATCAAGGGGTAATAAAGACTTCTCTTTCAAAAAAAATAGCAAAGACGATTCGAAGAATGAGAAAAGTTCTATCATCTACTATGAGTGTAATAAACTAGGACATTACAAGTCTGAATGTCCGTTGCTCAAAAGAAAACAAAAGAAAAGTCACAAAAACAAAAAGAGCATGATGGCAACATGGGAAGATCTGGATTCTTCTGAATTTGAATCTAACTCAGAAACATCAGAACAAGCTTATATATGCTTGGTAGCTAAAAGGGATCGCGGTGATGAGGTAATTTCTAACTTTGATGATCTTTAGGATGTTTATTTAGAATTGTTAGAAGATTCACATGTTATCTTAAAACAATATAGGTTATTGAAAAAAATTGTTGAAAATTTAAAGAACTTAAAACTCTTAGAAGAAGAAAACGTCTGCCTTAAGAAACAAATAGACGATATGAAAAAGAAAGTAACTGTAGATAGATCTGAGGAAATTAATCAACTAAAACAAAGGATTAATAGTCTTTTAGCAGATTTATCGAAATTTACAGAAAGTACAAAAAGGATGAATGATGTGATTGGAAGTTATAGACATCCAAATGATAAAAGCGGTTTAGGCTTTAATGATAGAAATACTATTCATAATAGTAATGTTCTTCATAATAGGAA
>JANSVA010000002.1:37347867-37363725 GCA_025504915.1 Erythroxylum reticulatum | reverse complement strand
TTTTGTTCCTAATAGAAAAAAAAGAAACAATATTCTTATTATTATTGAAAGAAAAATTATAAGACTAATCCTAAAGGACCCAAGAAAATATGGGTACCTAAGAAGGATATAATATATACTGCAGATCTCCTTACTTGGAAGAAGCAACCACCACCAATGGTACTTGAACAGTAGTTGCTCGCAACACATGACGAGTAGAAGGTCTATGATCCTAGACCTCCAACATAAGCAAGTAGGATCAGTAACTTTTGGAGACAACCAGTAGGGTAAAATAGTTGGGACCGGTAAAATTGGTAAAGATTCATTTTCGTCTATTAATAATGTTCTACTAGTTGATGGCTTAAAGCATAATCTAATCAGTATAAGTCAATTATGTGATTCTGATTTTGAAGTATCCTTTAATCAAAATTCTTGTATAGTCATAAAAAGAATGGTTCCATATTCTTTTCTACCAAGAGACAAAATAACCTCTATAAAATTAACTTAGACGATTTGAAAAGCCAAAATATTTCATGCCTTATATCAAAAAATGATGAAAAACTAATTTGGCACAAAAAGCTAGGTCATGTTAGCTTTAAACATATTTCGAAGTTAGTTGGACATGATTTAGTAAGAGGTCTACCAAAGATAACTTTTAACAAAGATTTCTTTTCTGAGATTTGTCAAAAAGGAAAACAAGTTAAAATATCTTTTTCATATAAGAATATTATAACTTCGTCTAGACCTCTAGAGCTGTTACATATAGATTTGTTTGGTTTAACCAAAACACCAAGTCTAGGTGGAAAGAAGTATGGTCTCGTAATTGTTGATGACTTTACTAGATTTTGTTGGATATTATTTTTATCACATAAAGATGAATCTCTTAAATGCTTTAAAGTTTTATCCAAAAAGTTACAAAATAAAAAATGAATTTCTATTATTGGAATTAGGAGTGATCATGGTGGAGAATTTGAAAATGAAAAATTCAAAATGTTTTGTGAAGAGAATGGAATTTTCTATAATTTCTCTGCTCCTAGAACTCTTCACAAAATGGAGTTGTAGAGAGAAAGAATAGGATGATTCAATAAATAACAAGGATTATGCTATGTGAAATGAATCTTTCTAAGTACTTCTAGGCAGAAGCTGTAAATGCAGCTTGTTATATTCAAAATAAAGTATTTTTACGACCTATTTTAAATAAAACTCCATATGAATTATGGAAGGGAAGAAAGCCAAATATTTCTTACTTTTATCCTTTTGGTTGTAAATTCACTATTTTGAATACAAAAGAAAATTTGGATAAATTTGATTCTAAGATCAATTCAAGAATTTTTCTAGGTTATTCAATTACTTCTAAAGCTTATAGAATTTATAATCTTGTTTCTAAATCTGTTGAAGAGTCCATGTATATAAAATTTGATGATGATTCTCATCTAGATAAAAAAGACAATTATGATGATGAAACTCTATCTACTCCTTTAGTTAATAACCTAGACGATTCACCACCAGACGATCCATCTGATCAAGTAGTAGATATTTCTGAAAATATTAGCTTAAGAAAAGATTGGAAATATAAATCTTCTCACCCAGAAACCTTGATTATAAGAGAAATATTAGAAGGGGTGAGAACTAGATCTAAATTTAGAAGAGAGGCTAATGTAGCATTTGTTTCTGAATTAGAACCAAAGAAAATTGAGGAAGCTCTTTAAGATGAAGCTTGGATTTTAGCTATGCAAGAGGAGTTAAATCAATTTACAAGGAATAAAGTTTAGTCTTTAGTCCCTAAACTATCCAATAAATCTATTATAGGAACTAGATGGGTATTCAAAAATAAACTAGATGAATTAGGAAAAGTTACCCTTAACAAAAGCTAGATTAGTAGCTCAATGCTATAATCAACAAAAAGGAATAGACTATAATGAAACATATGCTCCTGTAGCTAGACTAGAAGCTATTCGGATTTTGCTTACATATGTTGTTTTTCATAATATAAAACTGTTTCAAATGGATGTGAAAAGTGCATTTTAAAATGGTTTTATAGACAAAGAAGTTTATGTAAAACAACCCCCAGGTTTTGAAGAAATTGATAAACCAGATTATGTGTATAAACTTCATAAAGCTTTGTATGGATTAAAACAAGCACCTCGTTCTTGGTACGATCGTTTGAGTTCGTTTTTGATTAAAAATGACTTTATTAGAGGTCAAGTGGATAAAACATTATTTAGGAAAAAAATTTAAAATGATTTTATCATTATACAAATATATGTAGACAATATCATCTTTGGTGTAACTTCTAAAAAATTATGTTCAAATTTTGAAAAACTTATGAAAAGTGAATTTGAAATGAGTATGATGGGTGAATTAAAGTTCTTTCTTGGTTTACAAATTAAACAAACTGAAGAAAAGATTTTTGTTCATCAACAAAAGTATATCAAAGAATTTTTATTCAAATATAAAATGGAAAATGTTAAACCAATGTCAACTTTTATACATCCTTCAATCATCTTAACTAAGAATAAAATTGGTAAGAAGATTAATCAAACTATTTTCAGAGGGATTATTAGTTCTTTGCTTTACCTAATTATAAGCAGACCTGATATAATGTTTAGTGTTTGTTTGTGTGCAAGATTTCAAGCAAATCCTAGAGAATCTCATTATATTAATGTTAAAAGAATACTAAGATACTTAGTAGGTTCTACTGATCTTTGCTTAATGTATGATAAAGATAAAGATTTTAAGTTAATTGGCTACTATGATGTTGGTTATGCTGGAGACAAGATTAATAGAAAGAGTACAAGTGGAGGTTGTTACTTTCTTGGTCATAATCTAATTTTTTGGTCAAGCAAGAGGCAAAGTTCAATTGCTCTATCTATTACAGAAGATGAATACATGTTAGCTACAAGTTGTTGTTCATAGATATTATGAATAAAGTATCAGTTAGAGGATTATTCTATCCAAGAAGATCAGATTCTAATCTTTAGTAACAACACAAGTGCTATTAATCTCTTAAAGAATCCAATACAACACTCAAGGGTAAAGCATATTGAAGTTAAACATCATTTTATAAGAGATTATATACAGAGAGGGATCATCAATCTACAATTTGTTGAGATGAATCAACAATGGGCAGATATCTTCACCAAACACTTAAGTGAAGACAGATTTAAGGAAATCAGATCAAACCTGAATATAGTGAAGTTAAA
Source organism: Erythroxylum reticulatum (assembly GCA_025504915.1). NCBI lineage: Eukaryota > Viridiplantae > Streptophyta > Magnoliopsida > Malpighiales > Erythroxylaceae > Erythroxylum > Erythroxylum reticulatum. Next base: position 37,360,543 of record JANSVA010000002.1, on the reverse strand, counting down.
TGACCATTCATCTAAAACTCCATGATCCAAACGATTTGTCCTGAAGAAGCTAAAAAGTCATAAGTTTTTACGTTAAATAGTAATGGTAAATTTCACTCGGTAGTTTCAATTTAATGATTACCGGTGGATCAGTTAAAAAATGTTACAGAAGGTAACTTTTTAAGAGCATATATAAAAAGAAATCTTCTCAAAATCTGCAACACCTTACACTCTAAAATTTTCTTAAAAAACTTCAAAACTGACTTGTTCAAAGTTCTCTCAACAAAGATGATCTAATCCTCTATTTTAAACATCAAATCCTTCTCATTTCATTTCATATCTTTCTCTCAATTTTTTTCTATATACTATCCTTGCTTCTTTAAGCGAAATACATTTCTTTGTTTAGTGTTCATCTCTTACAGAAAATCCTGAAATCTCTTGTTTATAAAAGACTTGTTAATTTCACGTCCCTGAAGAATGATTGGATGAATATCGAACTTGAGATTGAAGCAATTGGATGGAAGAATTTCTTCAACATCTGAGAGACGGTGTATCTGAATGAAATATATAAGTTCTGGAAGAATGGAGACAACTCCTTGATATCGATGGTAGATGGGTTGTCAGAAATAATCACACAAGATTCTATTGTGAAGGCTATTGGGCGTCCAAATGAAGGAGCAGAATTATTCAACAACACAGATTGGATTTCAAAGTCATATAGACGAAGCCAACATCAATCGACAACTATATGGATCCAGTAATCTAGGAGTTAAGAAGTCTTTAACCTTTATTCCCAAGGCTAGGGTTCTTCACTCACTTCTTCTTCATTGTATCCTACCAAGAGCAGGATCAAAGAATGTGGTGACAAAGAATGATGAACATTGTCTATTTCATCTACTCACTCACCAACCTATTAATCTTCCGTTCTTGATTCTGAAGTACATTATAAAGGCTAGGGAGGATTATCATCTGAAGAGTGGTTCTTTACCTTACAGTATGTTATTAACAACATTCTTCAAAGAATCTGGAATCCTACTTGATAGAGGAAGCAGAGTAAAGATGAATGTTAAGAGTGTTATCAATGCCTCTAATATTCACAAAATGGGGATCAAGACTGAAACTGAAGTGGATGTAGATTTGACACCGAAAGCACAATCTAAGAGGGAGCTTTCAGTAAGACGAAGCAGGAAGAAGACTTTCCATCTAAAATACAAGCAAAACCTCGATTGTCCAGAAAAATATCAGCAGAGGTAAAGGTTGAACAATTGTCTGATGAGCTGATACAAGCCAAGACGTTTCCAAAAAAGAAGGAAAGCAAGGTTCAACAACCAACTCGCCAAGTGTCTTTAAAGAGGAAGGCTAAGACGCTCTAATCACAAAAGACACAAACCATTGAAAAGAAGACGAAGACATCGTCTGAACAACAACTAGTAACTTACAACCCACCTCAACTGATAAAAAAAGAAGATTTGAAGATAAAGGTCATAGAAGAATCAACGCCTAATCGTAACAGAGGTTCAATTATCATCAACGAACCTTCTAAACATAAAGTTAAGGTTCAAGTTGAACCTATAATAGTAAATGATCAGACAATACATCTTCTAAGCCCTAAACATCGAAGACTATAAAGTATTCTGCAAGATGAAAAGGCAAAACCATATCCGTTGAAGACTACGAAAGATCCTTATACAATCTATCTAGTTACAAGGAAAACGTCAATCAAGATTATACCAGATGTACAACCTAGACGTCTAGCACTGGTAGTCAGCAAAGAAAAAGGAAAGAAGAAGAAGTTTCCTGAAAGATGAGAACATGATCTCATAGAAGAAGATATTCAAGTGGCAGTGAAGAGCATAGACGATGTATTTCATGCAGCTTAACCTATAGGTGTTTATGTATAACATCATATATCAAGGGAATCAGGGAGTAATTTTAGAGCAACTACCAAAGACGAAAGCTTTAAGGTAGTTGGCACAATATCAAAAGGAAGGTCGAAAAGTATCACAATTGAAGGTATCAATTTTAACTTAGAAACCTTTGTGCATTTGCTCATTCATTTCAAACCCTTAGGTTTCATTCCTTTAGTTAAAGTTATTTTACACCTTCTAGGGCAACCGATTTACAAATTACCCTTAATTAAAATTATAGAATTAGACGATTCACCTAAAAACCCATCTGTCTTTGAACTCCTTCATCTACTTAGTGAAATACTATAAGATGCCACTATTAATTTGGATCTCTTAAAGAATTTCATCAAATGGAATGAAGCTAGTCACAAGTAGGAGAAAGTTCAGGAAGCCTTAGCTAAAAACATTGAGGAAATTAATACGAAGGTTGATGAACTAGGTGATGCAGTGGGTGATATTCATGAGGAAATAACACTTTTATGTGTTTCTATAGAAGAAGACCTCAAGACGATCCGCACTGATATTCAACAAATATATTCTGAAATTTTGAAGCGTCTAAAATGAACTATCTTTTTGATTAATAACAATAGGGGGAGAATAGTAGAAAGGAGAATTAGAATTAAAAAATTTTTATTTATCATTGTATATCTTGCTTTATTCGTCTGAATATTATTTTTATCTTTTAATATTATGATTATTTGTTATCATCAAAAAGGGGAAGATTGTTAAGTCAACCAGACTTCACTTCCTCTCTTGATTTTGATGAAAGTCAAATAATAATAATAATAATAATAATACAACTGTGTGAACTGTTTTGATGAATTTGTTAAGCACACAGATAAATGTAAGTGACCAATATGGAACATCAATTAACTAATACATCTATTAATGCAACAACAAACTTAAGATATATCACATTTAACAATTTTAACCTAGATTGGTCAACCACTAACCCACATAGGTTAACCATCCACCTTAAAACATGACTTTAACAACTTCAAATGCTTAAACTTTTGTTAGTAAAATTATGATTTCAACACTTCCCAAAATGTTCCCAAAAGATTTTTTAAAATTCAAATGGTTTTTCCCTTTAAAACTAAAGGCTTCATTGCTTATTAATGAATGTAAAGACTTATGCAATAAAGTAAAATGAAATTTTTATATATAATGTGCCTTTTATAGCATCAAATTAACAAAATGAGACTTCGATTAATAATATATAATGTAAAATGACCTTTTGTTCTTGGTTTGATCTTCATTTCATTGATTTTAAACTCCAACTTATCTTTATCAACTTTAGAACCTATATTCTTGAGTTTATAGTCTCATTTTTTCTTATATTGCATTTTATTAAAACAATAAACTTGTTCATAGTAATTGTGCTTTATTATCATCAAAACATGGATTAAAACCTCATTTAGTTTAATAGTATCGTTATTGGAATTACTAGATGATGTAAATAATGAATAACTTATATTACTATTTGAATAAACAACATCTAGAACAATAAAACTGTCAAAAATAAATCTACGACATAATAAATGATTCCAAGATATAAATTCATTCTACCACTGTGGAAGTTTATACTAAATCTAAGGTTAATTAGCTCCAACATAGAAATGAGATATAGTCAAATCTTTGAAGTAAACAATAATTTATGTACGATCACAAATTGACCACCACGCGTGTCTAATTTACATGTTCCAATCCTGTATAGTAACTCTTGAGTTGTCTCTTATATAAATCCATGGCATTCCAATATGGGATTTTTTTTGTAATTCTATAAATGCATCTCTATCCGTCACTACATGGTTGGTTTCTTATAAGTATAAAATCCATAAAGGATGTGATTTAGTTAGAAAAAGAGCAAGATACATTTGTAGAATAAATGTATATAGTATAAGATTTTACCTTTTTAGGCTCACTATAATTGAGAATAAAGTGCCCTTATTGCCACAATTAAAGCACTTAACTCTTTTCATGATTTGATTTTTCAAAGATTTTTTTCCTTTTCCATGTTGGTTCCACTTTAACAACCTAGAATTTTAAGTTTTATAGGTATTTTTCTTACCATTTTTTGTTTAGGCCCATTATGATGCTTACTCTACCTGTTTATAGCTCCATATGAGCTAAAACTAAGTGAATATACTTTAAAAGACATCTTGGAAGCCTTAAGACATTTTTATTTTTGAATGAGATGTCTCATAGCATTTTCCCTTATCTTAATGCTCTCATTATTAATTGGATGCATCTTGATATGTTTCTAATGCTAAGGTAGAAAATGAATCACATCTTACACTTGTTGCTCATCTAATAACTCTTGACCAATGTCATGTAACTCACTTATCATATTTAACATATTCCTCAAATGCCTTTCCATTGTATAATCTGATTGCTCCTTGTATGTGTCAAACTTGACAATGAGTGACCACACTTTGGTCACTAAGGTACCTCTAAAATGTGTAGTTAAAGTAGACCATATGTTCTTAGCATTTTTATTTTTTAGAACTCATGTATTATAACCTTTTGGTTTGTGCACTATTGCCAAACAATTGGTTATAGTTCAGCTACATAATTATTTAAAGACATTATTTATCTTATACTTATTTTGATGTATATGATAGAGTATATGAGGCGAATATACATTGTAAATGAAATTATGATGAGACCATAATTACAAGATTCATGTATATTATCCATAAATTGTTCCTAGTCATTATTCTATTGAGAATGGACATTAATAGAGTATAAAAAGACTAGCACACATTATGTTTCTTCTTTATAAAGGAAATATTCGATCTCGTAGACTAAATTTAGTTTGTTGAGTGACTTAAGGTCAACTAAACTTAATTAAGATCCTAGCCTACTAGAAATATTATAACAATCTTTCCAAATAGTAGTGAGGCTATTATTTAAAATAAAATAGTGGGATTACCCAAATACATGATTAAAGTCCTAATCTTATTAAATATTAACTAATTACATTATTTTCTTACATTTGTCTTTTTTTTAGTATAAATTACTTTTATTTAGTGGAGTTGATATGAAGTTATTAATGAACTAAATTTTTTAGATATAGGTTATGTTTGAGAATAGTTCTTAAATTTAAAAACAAAATTTGTATGTTCATTATGTAATATTACTATTAACCCCTATGTTGAGAATTTGGTGACAAAGTGTTATAGATATGTTAATATCTTATAGATGAAAAAATGTAATGATATTTCAGTTATCTATAGCAAATGAGATTTTCTAGTGAACATCTCCACAAATAAATTGAATAATAGTAGATTTGTAGAAGAAGGAAAATATAATATGAGATATTGTATATTGTAATATTAATTTCTTCTGTAAACAAGCTTAGCACTATAAGTTACCTATGGTAATTCTAACTAAATCAATTAGCAAGATTTGATAGTAGATATGAAATGATAAGGCTTCAAAATAGTCAAAGTTAAAGATTTTGGGATGTAATGCTTAACTGAAACATATATTATCTAATAATTTTAGAAATAAATCAAATAATGAAAGATTATGAGATGTCCAAAGGGTTGGATACAATCTTATAAACCTTATTGATCGAAATGTTTGTTCCAATGTATACTTGGGAAAATGGTACTCTTAATATGAAATTTGAATAAGTTTAAAACTCATGACAATATGTACAATTAGAAATGGTGCCTTTGTTGAAACAATTGATGTATAGTTGAAATTTTGTGAATCGTTGAAAGCTTTGCTTTAATGATGAATTCAAAATATTTTTTTTCAATATGATTGTGAATTTACAATGTCTACAAAAAGATTAATGAGAGTATATTGGACCTCTTCAGTGGGAGTATATAGAGACATATTGCTTACAGAGAATAATAACTCACATTTTCAATTATTAAATCTATGATTATCTAAAAACAACTCTTATTGGATATGAAAAGATAATAACTTAATTAAGAGAATTAGATTTATATAGATAGATAAAGAAGTTGTTTATCTATTCTAGTCTAAATATATAGATAATGTACTAAAGGTGTTTGCTATTTTGGATATCTTATGCTTTTGAAGTATTAAGATATCCATTATTTTATATATGAGTTAATTTTTTGAGCTTAAGGTTATATGGATATTGACCTTAAATTAAATCTTAATTAAGGTATATTTTTCTTAGAACAATATTATTTTAAGATTGGAAAGGTTCCAATATGGCATTGATTACTAATGTAACACCCCAATCTCGCCTGACGCATGGACATGTGCTATACGGTCACACGTGCACATGCTTGACAGAATTGGTGTGTTACCTATATCACCTTCATTTTATAACATGGCATCATGAACTAAGCCATAAATCACACATTTTCTAAAATTCAAAATTTCCTCATTTTATATCATGAACCATAATGTACATTGTAGCTTTAAGTTCAACATCCAAGTTTATATAACACCATCCTATAAGTATAACAGCTTAGTCTACATAGTACGCTACAAACATGAAGAATAAACAAAAGATATTAACAGATTATGTCTTCAACCACAACTGATCAACCTTTGAGCCATGTCTAATATTCAAAATTGCACAAAATTGCTTCAAGCAATCTTAGAAGCTAGATCGTCTCAGTCTATCGAACCTAAAATTATCAACATTGCAATTTTGATGAGTTTTGTGAAATCAGTAGAATAACCATCCTCGATGGTTCACTCACGACGTATCATACAATAGCATGTTATCACATAATTCAAATCACTTTGATTATCATCAAGTTATAAGATAAAACACATTATTCACAACTATCATGTTTCAGTCACATAGTTTAATCAAGATATCATTTCATTTCAATTGTGTAGTACATAACCATCGATTTACTATCATATATTCATATTTGAAATATTCTCACAACTTTGCAAACCATTCAATGTATTCAAATCATATGTGAATGCAATGTGTGTAAGACTCACATTCATTTTTACGTTGTTGTGACTGTGTGCCTATTCACTGTCCTATATCCATTGTAGATATCATGCTCTTTATACTATCCCTTATTCGTTGGGGATACAAGGATCTTTGTACATGTTGAGCCTTAGGTTCTTTCCACAGGTGTCTGAGCTTTAAGCTCCTTTTTGTTCACTGGCAACATAAGTCACAACTGTCTTTATATTTCATGCATTAGAAATGAATGCATTCACAAATTCAATCATCATACTCATTCAGTCACATTCACATTATTTCTCATTCACATTTATCTTTGGACTTTTAGTCCAGCATTCAACATTCATGTTGTGAATCAAATAATCAATCTCATTCACATACAAGTAGCACCTCCAATGTTTTAGTCATGCATCAAAACTCCTCGAACATTTCATTTCAAGAATTCAGAACACAACCGGTACATATCAAACTCAATTAGTCATTCTCATTAACATACAAGTAGCACTTTCAATGATGTTTACATGCATTAAACACCTTGAACAATTATTGTCTACAATTCAGTACACAATTTAGTACACATTCATCAATATCAAATTCAATTCAGTAATAACCAAAATAAATCAAGGTGAGACCATCTTAGGTTACTCACAATTGCTCCCTTTCACTTATTACCTTGAAGTCCCGAAAATGTCTGGAAGTGGTCGTTCTACTTGCTCTTTTATATGCAAACAAATACATTTTCATATTTCTCTATAGCTCATTTAACTAAATAATCATATTTATAAATGTATCATGTAGTATGCATGTTCGATGACATATGCTTGGGTATACTTCTTAAATAAATCGATGAAAAGACCAATTGTACTCCAAACGTTTGAAAATTTATATACTCATCAATCATTCTAGTTTTTTCTCAAAGCCCATTATTGGGTCAACTTTGCATAATCAATATGACAAGAAAGATGGTGTATTTCTGTAACACTTTCTTCCAGAAAATTGTTCCCCTGTGCCTTAAGTTTCTAATGACACCAATATCATACAATGTGGTTCATTATTATATGAGTTATGCATTCAAATTGTACAAACCATATCTCTCAATTTCAATAGCTAAAAATGATAAACTTTATACCAATTTAAAGCTAAGAGAATAAGCTACAACTTTTGTGAAGAAACCTTAGTATGATTTGCCTGCATTAGTATATTTTATTCAATAATAATAGGACATGATTTCTATTCTTGGTAGTGCTACAGTCTAAGCCAAGACTCAATTTCATGCCAAAATTTGAAATTGTTAGAGATAGAATTAAAATTATACTTCTTCAATAAAGTTGTAGCCATATGTCTCTAATTTAATCTGAATTAAGAATCAAATCATTTTTAAATCTACAGATCAAGATATAATTAAAATACCACAGCATGTTCAATTAAAATATTCCAGCAAACTTTCTCACTTTCATCCGATCAATCTTTTTCAAATCAATTCAGATGGCTCTAACTTTTTATAGAGAGGAAACAAATGTCTTAGGAGTGTATTAGATTAATTTTCAAGTCATTTGGAGGTCAGGAGACAAAGTTATAGTCGTAAGTATCAAAGTTGTTCAGTTCAGAAAATCTATGGGTGCACAATCGTGCACTCCATTAATTTCCAGACTTTGCAGCACTTCTTCTCTTCTTCTTCCCCTCTTCTATTCTGTAATCCATTATTTCTAAACACCATTTTGTTTCTAACTTATACTCTCCCACATATTCTACTTCCATTTACATTCAGCTCATTATCAAGACATCTCAAAATTCAAGATGAAATACAAACATCAAAATAGAAATCATATATGTATTTCATCATGTTTTGCTTTCTCTCACTACTGCATTTTCTGTTCTGTTATCTCTCACTGCTGCATTTTCATGTCTTTTACACTATATCCAGATTTAATTTCACTTCTAGCACTAAAACATCATCAAAATTCATGTACAATAACCAGAAAATTGAAAGCTCACTTACTTGATTTCAGCAAAATTTTCTAGCGGTGAGAGTGAATAAGAGCTTTGGTTGAATGGGGAAAAGCAAGAATAAAGAGAAGCAAAACAATAGCTGGATTGAAATGTTTATTTTACAAGGTATATCATTGATGTGAGAACCAAAAGCAGATGTTTCGGTGATGAACAAAGAATAAGGAAAAAAAGTTTAGTGTTGCATGCTTTCGTTGAAGAACAAGCTACAGTAATTTCCATACTAAAAATAAGACAACATGGGTTCTTAATTCATTGCCACATGTCACCTTCACATGTGAGCCATTTGCCAACATCTAAGACTACCACATGTCATAATGTCATTTGTGTATTTTTCTTAGTCCAAAATACTCCAATTTTTCAAAAATTCTTTAAATTTTATCAAAAATTTTGAAATAATCAAAATATGTTCCAAATAAATTTTCAACACAAATAATCCACGATTCACATTTTAATCACATTTATAAATCAATTATACCTGAAAAATGTCAATGAATGCATGTACAATTATTTTAATGAGCCAAAAATAAATATTCACATGTTATGCCATATGATGCATGAAATGCACTTCTAATTTTTCAGTATACACTATTCCGAGGTCCTAGCCCCTAACATGGGATATTGGGACGCCACAGGTAATCAATAAAAAATTCATTTTTATTTAATGGAAATAATTAATTAGATTAAGAAGTTCTTTAACGAACTTAATATAGTTCCTTACATTATTCAAGATAGTAACACATTGTGTAATATTGGAGCCATTGGGCATGCAAAAAGAAGCTAAGGTCTTTCAAAGATCGAAGTATATATTTAGGCAGTTTCTCTTAATTATAATGATATTGAGATGAAAATTATAAGATTTGATCAAGTGATCACTATAGGGAATAGTGTAAAATTCTCTCACTAAACCACTGTTTCAACAATTACATGAATGTCATATGGTGATATGATACAAGATACTTAAACGATTGACTTAGTGCAAGTGGGAGATTGTTGGTTTATACCTTATAGCCAATCGATTGGTTATAGTTTAGTGACATAATTATTTAAAGGCATTCTTTATATTACACAAATTTAAATGCATATGATAAAGTCTATTGAGGTAAATATATATTGCAAATGAAATTATGATGAGATTATAATTATCAGATTCATATTACATTTATGTATCCTTAGATTATTCCTAGTCACTGTCCTATTGAGATTAGAAATTAATAGAGCGTAAATGACTAGAAACATCATATTTCCTCCTTATGAATGAAGCAGTCAATCTCATAGACTAAAGTATAGAGATATTTAAATAAAACATATGGATGCTCATTAGAGAACAAGTTCAATAAATTGACCTTTTATAAGAAATCCAATTGGATCACCACTTTATGTCTGTAGAAATTCTCACTATGATGGTTGCATAAGTGATCCTTTGAATTGAGATCATCAAATTACTCATATAGGTATTTCTATATTTTGATACTACTTATGATATATTCTAGTCAAGGGTAGCTCAGTCGCTGGTTATTGGATATAACATATGCTATATGGAGGTTATTAAATGATCAATATATGATTCATCACTTGAAAATAATTAAGGAGAATGTTCCATTATTCTCGATTAGTATTAATTTGGGAAATCCCTAGTCAAAGTGGAATGACACTTAGTAAAATAGTTTACAAATATTATTAATGGAATCAATTACTAATGATGGAGAATTATCATAATTGGAGTCAAATAGAGTAAACATTATTTAAATGCTCTATGTCTACTCAAAATCTTGTATAATGAAAAGATTAAATTATATGAAAAATCATGCACAGAAAGTAAAAAAGAGAAAATGTGTTTTTTAATCAAATACACTTAATTGTAAAGTTTGAGAAACTTTATAATTAAATATAGGATATTTAATAATTAAGGGAAAATTTGAGATATTAAATTTTATTTGGGCACAATTGATATTTAATTGGACTTAATTGTAGTTCTAATTAAATTTTAATTGAAATTAGATTTTATTTCAATTAAATTACTATAATATACAAAACTTATTATAACTAGGCTTAGGCTCCAAGGAAGCCACCACTTTTTGCCCAATCCTCTCTACAACAGTTACAAAGTTCTCTCAATTTATTTTATGGATACCATAGAGGCTAGACACTTATGTGATTATGATCGTTAAGATGAACTAATTTTAGAAATAGATTGAAGGATTCAACCAAAATACGATCAAGCTTCTAAATAAGATGTAAATTATGATTTATGCTTTATGCTTTATGCTTTATTATATTTTATATGTTAATCATGTTATAGAATTTAAGTGTTATTGAATTTCAAGAAATCAAAACAAAAAAGATTCGTTGCTACTTCACCCGCATGGGATTGTATCTCAACTCGATTCCCTAATATCACCACCACCTCATATCTAAGCTTTACGATCATGTTTCTTTACCCTCACATATTCCTTATTTGTATGATGTTTAGTTATCTATAACAAATTTTTCTATATGTCCTAGGTTTGTGTTTCTAAGTTGCTGGAATTAAATTTGTGTATTATTTATTTATTTATTTTTGGTCTACTATTAAATTTCTGGGTTTGTGTTAGTTTTCCTCATATTCTAACTTGTTTCACTTGATGTCTTTGCTCTTTTGTTCTTCATTGTCATCATTTGTACTTTAAATTTTCTCCATATTGGGTTTTAATTTTTAAACTTCTAGATGTTTGGATATCCAATTTTCAATGGATGAGCTTGTGTTGTGGCTTTTACTTTGCTATAAACAATAAAACAAATCGGGTTTCATACATGAACAAGTGGAATGAATGGATCAATAGTTTAAAACAAAACATGTAGGACGTTAATTAAAAAACAAACAACATAATGAAACCGGTGTCTATAGATATTCAAATTTTGTTTTTAAACACAATATAAAATATCTTATCTTTTGTTTTAGACTAATTTGAATTTATTACTTAATATCTACTACTTGTATAAAACAAAATCATGATATAAAATAAATTAATGATTTTTATCAATTCAATAATATAATTTAAATTTAACATAATTTTTTTAAGTAACATAAATTATTATAAATAATAAACTCAATCAAGACACATATTGAAACCTACTCTGATATAACGTATAAGAAATTTAAATATAGATTCTAGGATCAAATCATGTATTATGTAATTAATATCACTTGCTTAAATAGTAGTCATATTTCACAACTTAAAGGATTTTATTTCCTATAGAGAAAGAAAAATTGTGTTTTTTTTCCTAATTTGGATTTTAATGATAATTTCACTGTTTTGGATTTTAAAGTCATACGTTATATATTTAAGTTCAAAACTACAAGTGCTCTTTACTAATTGGAACATGAATGACTGATAATATTTAATTATAACCCATCTTTGGGTATACAGTATAACTATATTTCTTCTGAAGTTAGTTTTATAGATTTTTAACTATGGTAGTCAAGGATATCAATAGTAAGAAGTCATTATATATTAAATATAATTGCAAATTTTTTTACATTTGTAAATTTATAAAATAAGACAAGGCATACTTATTTTATTATAACCTTACAAAATTATAATAAAAATTGATATTTCTCTTGTTGGGAAATTGGGTCGGGATCTGATCCGAACCGCAGTGGAATAATTACAAAACTTTTTCTTAACTTTTGATTTCCCGAAAACCAAGATCTATTTAATTCTATAACATGATTAACATGAATCAAAATAAAGTGAAAATTCAATTCGTACCTTATTCCGAAACTTGATCTTTATCTTGATGCATCCCTTGAATCGCTTCTGAAACCGATCCGTCTCAACCACCGTAGCTGCACAAGTATCCAATCACTAACGGTATCCAC
>JANSVA010000002.1:37294198-37318967 GCA_025504915.1 Erythroxylum reticulatum | reverse complement strand
TATTCCGCATTACCTTCGTTTTTAATCCTTTCATGTAGATCCGGGGTACGTAATAAGGCTCCCACTACGTACTAACAACTTAATCCAATTTTCAAGACCTCAAAACCTTTCAACATCCATCTATCTTCCTTCCTTTAAGGGTTGAATATCATTCGCAATAAATGCATTCTTTCTCAATCTATCTAGAATCTCCTCCTCAGTAACCATTACATCTTCCTCTTTAAAGTTTATGCACCTCGTAAGTCTTCTTTATCTCTCTTTTTATTAAAATATTGAAGTTTATAATTTTGACATTACTATATATTTATTAAATAATTTATTAAGAATGTATAATTTATTATTAAGTATATATATACTAATTACGAATGGGATGAAATACGACACAATTTCATCCTACCCTCGCTTTCACAAGCGGCAGGGATTTACCTACTATACAATTATGTCACGGTCACACTCCTGACTCATCTATATTATTATTAAATATTTTAGGTATCATAAACAAATAAGTTACAGAAGTAAGAATAATAATAATATAGTTTTTTACAACAACCTTTAAACGTAATCATAATTTGTTCATGAAAGAACTTTTCAATGTAACACTTTTTTATATAAATTTTTTTATGTTACCCTTATTTATCCATGCACGCAACACTTAATTAATTAACTAAATAATTAATAATTATTAATAATTAATAATAACAATTCAATCACTTAATTTGTTATATTTAATTAAAAATATATAAATGTGTCCATAACCCCTTAATATACAGTATTTAATTAATTTAATATTAGTATATAATAGTTAATTAATTAATTAATTATAATTTAATTAGCGCATATATCCTTTGTCATTTTTAATTAGATATAATTTAATTATAATTAATTGACTAATAAAAATATAATTAATAGATTGGTTAATTTAAAGTTAACTAATTGATTGATTAAAATATAATTAATTATTATTAAGCTAATTAAGTGTCATATATTAAGGGGTCAGAAGCATTAATTATATTTTGACCTATTAATTAATTAATCATATTTTATGTAAGTGTTAATTATATTTTAATTAATTAACCAATTAACTATATTTCATTTAATCAATTAATTAATTATATTTAATTAAAAATATATCTGTGTGTCAAGTGTCACGCCTATGACCTTATATTTTAATTAATTAATTAATTAATTATATTTTATTGATTCAATTAATTAATTATGTTTAATTAAAATGAAAAAATATATGTGTCATAGGGTGAAACTTAAGTCATGCCTATGACCTTACCTGTTCTAGAAAGGATGTTTAGTTTAATAATAATTAATAATTAATTATATTTTATATACGTATTAATTATATTCCAATTAATTAATTAATTAATTATATTTTAATCAATCAATTACTTAATTATATTTTAATTAATTACGACTAAAGTACTTAACACCTATATGATTTTACAACTTTTTTATTAAATCATTAATTAATTAATTGTAATATTATTAATTAGCTGATTAATTATTACATAATTAATTAAACAATTAATTATAATATATTTAACACATATAAAAATATAATTAATTAATTAAAAATAATAAATTAAATAACTAATTAATTAATTTTAATTTCACGGATGATGATTAAAATATAATATATTTATTTATTTATTTATAAATTATTTATTTATCATTAAATTTTGTTTAGTTATAATTAATAGAATATTAATTAATTGATAAATTAAATACAATATAAATATTTAATTAAATAGTACGTATTAATATTAATTGTCAGTGTATATATATAACTTGTCATGCTTGTGACTTAATAGTCACAGGCATAACTCTATGCACGGTTGTGACTTACATCTGTAACTATATATATATATTGTAAAGCCCAACCCTCACAAGACATACACTCGATATCCTTAATGATATCCGAGTACGTACCTCGCAAGAGTGGCATGCTAGAACAGTCATTCAATCAAAACTCATTACAAAATTTTTTTTCTTTTTTAAAACAATGCACACTTTTGCGGAAATCAATAATCAACTCGGGCCTGTTTTATTTCATAGCATTTTCATTTACAACATTTCAACTATTACATAAATCATCGAAATTTCACTTTTCACTCGGGCCCATTACAAAGATAAAATACTTATAAACACAATAGCATTACACTTCAAAATCATTCTCATTTACAAACCTTTCCATTTGGAAAGTTATTACTTACAGAAATATTCAAATACATATTTTTCAATAATTGCGAAAGACTCTATTAGATACAAGAATAAGAAAATACAAATGCAGACGTGAAATGATCCTGACATCTATATCTCACTTGCATGCAATAGGTCTACTCCTAGTTGGCTAACGGGATACTCTTCTGGGCCTAAAAACTATTTGCAAATTTTGGGTGAGTTTTTGCAAACTTAATAAGTGACCATTTTCGATAGCTTACTCAATCACATAACACATATCACATTCAGAAATCATTCAAACGATTTAAATCCTCCATATCATACGCATATGCAGCGCACATGAAACTCACTTTCAGTTATTACTTTGTTGTGATCGAGTGCCTATTTATCTAGCCCATATCCCTTAATGAATACTGGGTTGTATCAGATAATGTCCTATATCCCTTTGTAGATACCGGGTACATTCACAACTGAGCCTGAGGCTCTTATCATAGTCTGAGCTTTAAACTTTTTTCCAGTGGCTACTCCGGTCACAACAGCCTTTACGTTTCATGTATTTATGTAATGGAATGCATCACATTATCATATGCTACATCAGTCACTCTCTCATCTAATCAGACCTTAGTTCGGCGTTCAACATTAAAGTTAAGAATCACTTGTTCATTCATATACATGTTCACATTTTTCTTCGAAACTAAGTTCGGCTAGTTTCGACATTTAACAATCAAGTTATGAATCATATATTTCATCAAATTCACATACAAGGAGCACTTCAATGTTCTCATATTTATCAAACTCCTTGGACATTCAATGTTTGGAAATCAGAACAATCACATTCACATCAATCATATCAGTAGTAATTCAATGCAGAAATTTAAAACATAACAAATAATGAAATGAGACCATCTAGGTCAACTCACAGTACGCTCCAAATTAGCATTAGCTTTCATGATCTGAAAACATCTGAATGCGGACGTTTATCCTGCACATCAACATTATGCAATACACACATTGCACACATGTTACAACTTTGCACAATTATAAGTCCTCATTTATGCACAAATGTGTATATGAACTATATAAAATGCACGCTCAATGACATTCCTAGGTATTTTTCCATTATTCAAGTCACAAAATCATTCCAATGTCAAAACTCACTTTAAGTAACATTTATACTTAAAGGTTTATGTCTCAATAAACACTTTGAATCAAATTTCAGAATCCAATGAATTATTTCAGATTTTTCTACAGATTGAATTTCAGGTTAACTTTACATATTCTTTCTGACCCAAAAAATGAAGTAATTTGACAACACTTTCTTCTAGAAAAATGTTCCTCGTTGTCTTAAGTATCTAATGACAGCAAGATCATTCAATTTGGTTAAGTACTCCAAAAGTTACACTCCAAATAGTTTGGACTATTCTTAAACTGAAATAGTACTATATGCTCAACTTCAAGTCAGATTTTGAAATTCTAAAGACAGAATTAAAATTTTGATTTCTTCAAAAAAATTGTAGCCCTATGTCTCTAGTTTAATCTAAATTAAGAATCATTCCATTTAGATAAGTAGATATCAATATATCGCCAAAATACCAAAGTATGTTTTCACAGGTAAACAAAATTTCAAAGCTGTGTAGGACAGTTGGTCGCGGCAAACTTAGCAAACATGACTCATCTTCCAATTTTCCAGATTTTGCAACATCCATCATCTTACACCTAATGCATCTTGTGCAAAGATCACCCTTTCTACTTCATCTACTCTTTATTCTCAACTCCATTGCAACTCATTATCATTCACAAACAATTCATGATATATATTTGATCATTAACCAAACAGAGCATATACATTTACCCATTCATTATTGATTTTTCTGCACTCATTCTAACCCCTTTATGAAAATCATTATACCTAAAAAACATATCTATAACAATATATGAATTATTACTCATCATATATATTTAAAAACAAGGCATTCTCTTAAACTTTTCATCACTCACGTTCATCACACACAAAACACCATTTTATGTCATTTAACCTCTCACTATCATCATAAATGCTTCATTTAACATTATCCATGAAGATTAACAAGCTACTTACTTGATTTAGCTCCAAATCTTCAAAAATAACACTTAACCCTAGCTCCTAAGCATCACACATTCTTCATCTTAATGGTGGATTAGGCTAGGTTTTTCTTGTGGCAAATGGAAGAAACAACAAAATGGAAGTAGCAATGGATAGATAGAAGCAAGGTGTAATGTTGATGATGGTTGGCAGCAAAAATCATGAAGAAGGAGAAGAAACTTGGAGAAAATGGAGAAGTTACGAAGAAGAAGAGAAAGCAAGAGTAAAACAAATAAACTTAGTCTTTCAAGTTAGAGCTTTATGAGTTTAAAGGCATGGTTTAGCAAGTGACACTTGTCACTTGCCACATGTCTACTTCTTATAGCTTTAAACTAGGTTCTTTCATTTAACTAGTCCAATCAAATATAATTTCTACTCTAATTGTCTCCTGATTTTTATTGACACTTGTCAATACATCCCATAGTCATTTATCAAATTTTCCATTTTCATTTGACAGTTAATTCTACTGTCATTTATCATTTGTCTTGCCACTTGGGCATTTTTCTTAGTCCAAAAACTACCTAAATTTTTAGAAATTTTCCTAAAATTTACCAAAATTTCTAAATCACTAAATACACTCTCCAAATTAGTTTTTAACATATAAAAATCACAATTTTTAATATGATCACATTTATAAACAATTATACCCAGAATATGTCAATGAATGCATGTACAATTATTTTAATGTGCATAAGTTCAATATTCACGTGTAGGTGCATATCATATAATGCATGAGCATGAATTTTCTAATTTCTCAAATTTACTATTCTAGCCTTAACATGAGTAATGAGATTGCCAGTACCCAGATTTTGCGTCTAATGTAGTAAACCAATTATGTCCTTTTAATTTATTTATAATATAATCCTTCCTTGGTAATTTATAAGCTTCACCTATTGTAGCCTCATTTAATTTTTTATAATTAATAACCATACGTATTTTTTCTCTTTTTTTGTTCAAAATGATTATTGACATAGAAAGTAGGTGCTGAATGTTTACTGGTACCAGGAGAGATTAAATTTTGGCTAATACTTCAGAACATTCAGAAATAAATTCTTGTACGTCTTGCTGTGTATATGGAATATTATTTTTAATGTTTATTTCATGTGTAGGGTCTTTTAATTTTATTTCAATTAATTGTGTGCTAGCATTTTTAATTGGATATAATGGATGTTCACTATAGACATGATTAAGTAATGTTTCTATTTCAGTTTGTAAGGATAAATTATTTTGAAGGAAAAATTGTAAGTGGTCAAGTTTGTTAATTATAAGTTTTAAAGTCTGATAATAGGTGGTATGATATATAGGAATTTTTAAAATTATTGATTTTCTATTTAAAGAATTAATTATTGGAGTTTTTAATGTTATATGGTGTAAATATTGACAGAATGGGTTATATAATTTTAGGAAGTTATTTCCTAAAATTAAGGGTAACCTTCATTCTTGTTGGTATATTGATGGTACTGTAAATGCATAATTTTCTATTATAATATTATTATAATAACTTACATACCATATATATTTTATACTTCCATCGGTTATTCTAATTTGTAAAGGTTTTACTAATTTTTTTCCAATTGGTTACTAATGTTTTAGTAGCTATACATATAGTAGCTCCTGTATCTATATATGCATGTACTTTTTTATTCTAAATAATCACTTGAATAAAGGTTGTATTCGGATTCGTTTGTTGATTCGGATTCTGAATTTTGACATTCATATTGATATAGAGAAGTACATGTTGAATCAGTTTCATACTCAGATTCTATTCATTCTAATTTATGTTGTAAGGCTGAATGTAAAATATTAACTTTATCCGTATATTTTTTTGGGCAATTATTTGCATAATGTCCTTCTTCCTTGCATAACCAACATTTACATTGTTTTTTATTTTGGGGACAATTGTTTCTTTTAGGTTTATATTGTATATAATCTTTTTTTATAAAAAACTTTCTATTAGGTTTAAATGACGATTTATATTTCTTGTATTGATATTTATTTTTAGGATATCTTTTCCATTTATAATTCCTAAATTTTGGGTGTTTCATACGAGATTTTCGATGTTTATTATAAGTAGTAAAATTATATCCATATTCTTGTGGTACATCTGAGTATTTGGAACAACATAATTGAGTTTTTGTATGTCTTAATTTATTATGTAGTTTTGCTTCTAGACATTTTTGAGCTAATACCTCTTTAGTAACAGAAATAACTCCTCCTAAGTTATAAGCAACTAAATTTGTAGCTTGTTATTTGAAAAATATTTCGTCTATAGTTTTATTTATTGGATATGGTAATTTTTGAATATACATTTCTTGTTCTAAGCGAGTTAATTTACAATAATATTTTTTTAATTCACAAATATATTCTTCTAAATAATAGTTTTCATGTAAAGTAATTGTCAATACCCAGATTTTGCATCTAATGTAGTAAACCAATTATGTGCTTTTAATTTATTTATAATACTAAAATTAGACAATATCTTATTATCTGTTCTCAAGCAAAATTTTCTAACTTTATGATACAATACTTATTTGATAGATTTTGTTTTCAATA
This sequence comes from Erythroxylum reticulatum, assembly GCA_025504915.1. Taxonomy (NCBI): domain Eukaryota; kingdom Viridiplantae; phylum Streptophyta; class Magnoliopsida; order Malpighiales; family Erythroxylaceae; genus Erythroxylum; species Erythroxylum reticulatum. The sequence goes on along the minus strand of JANSVA010000002.1, from coordinate 37,312,102 downwards.
TAAACTTCCACATCTTCATTTATTCTAGTTAGTTATTTGCAAATTATATGATTTCATTCACAGTTATTATTTCAAGTTTCATTATTTATGTTTATTTAATTATTACTCATGCTTATATGTCGATTGCTACTTTTTTTTATCTATTTGTTTTATTTATTTAGATCCCCAATCTATTCGATTGGTTTAAGTAGCATGGTGTTGTCTTACCTTCAACTCGAGTTTTAGGTAACAAAGTGATATCATAGCTATCAGGTAACAACCTAGATTCCCCTACGTCCCAAGATTAAATCCCAGCAAGGGATACAGCTTGGTAAGAGCTTCAACATCTTGTGGCATAAACGTCTTGGCCACATTTCCAAAGAGAGGGTTGAGAGATTAATGAAGGATAACATTCTCACAACTCTGGACTTTAGTGATCTAGAAACATTTACTATAGGGTAAGTTGACCAAGATAAAGAAAAAAAGGTCAATTCGTACTTCTGGTTTATTGGACCTCATACATGCAGATATTAGTGGTCCCTATACAGTCACGTTATACAATGCTAGATATTCTTTGACGTTTATATATGATTATTCCCGCTATGACTATGTTCTTGATAAGTTCTTGATAAGTTCAAGATTTTTAAGACTAAGGTTGAGAACCAATTGGGAAAATCAATAAAGATAGTTAGATCTAACAAGGGAGGGGAATATTATGGCAGACATAGAGTTACAGGACAAGAAAAGGGTCCGTTTGCCAAGTTTAGAATTAGTTGGAATAATGGCTCAATTTACCATGCCAGGTAGTCCTGAGAAAAATGTTGTGGTTAAAAGGTACAATCGCACCCTAAAGGACATGATGAGGTCAATGCAGAGTAGGACTAACCTATCCGAATACCTTTGGAGCAAAGCTATCAAGACAGATTTGTATATCTTGAATAGAGTCCCAAGAAAGTCAGTACCAAAGATGCCTCCTGAGCTCTCGAAAGTATGGAAACCAAGCCTTGCGCACATTTGTGTATGAGGTTTCCTTGCTGAGGTAAGGTTATATAATTCTTATGAGAGCAAATTGCAATCTCGTTCCACTCGTTGCCATTTGGTAGGTTATCCCGACTACTCAAAGGGATACAGATTTTATTGTAGAGAAGGAGGGGACATAATCGTGGAATCACAGATGGCTAAGTTTCTGGAATACGATGTCCATGATGAGGGAGGATCTTCACATCCTTTAGGAGATAACAAGACAGATACTACGATTATTTCGTATCCGCTTCTCATACAATTAGGTCCGGTGGATGTAGCTCCAAATACTATGCCTATGCAAGCATAGGAATCCATACTTGTTCAAGAAGATATTTCTGAGGTAAAAAAACCTATGCAATTGCACAAATCCACCAGAGAGAGGCGACCTGCTATCTCAACATATTACATAGTCTATTTAGGTGAGTAAGACTATGACATAGGACATATTATGGATACAAGAAGTCATTTTTGTACCCCCATGCGGATATGTGGTAGGAAGTAATGAAGGATAAGATGCAGTATATGAGGTATAATAAGGTATAAGAGCTTATTGATTTACTTCAGCGTTATAGGCCTGTCAGTTACAAGTAGATATTTAAGACCAAGAAAGACACACAGGGTCAAGTTGAGCGATTTAAAGTGCATTTGGTTGTTTGGGGATTCACTCAAAGAAAAGGAGTTGACTTCAATGTTACCTTCTATCCTGTATCCTTGAAGGATACATTTAGAATGATGATGGCAATAGTAAATCATTATGACATGGAGCTACATCAGATGGACATTAAGGCCGCTTTCTTGAATGGTGACCTTTACCTTGATGTGAATTTGCAATCATCTGGAGACATAGCAAAATTGGAGTCTGTACACCTTGTGAGGCTTAAATTGTTAACTTTCTTATATGCCAACGTGTAATCCTTGGTACCATTTAGGTATCTCAACGCTTGCTTAATTGAATTCCAATGGTCCATACCTAGGTTAGCTAGATATTGACCCAATAGTTCGATAATCAATGCAATATTTGGTCTAGTGTACACTTGGGCTTACATCAGGCTACCAACTGCACTAGAATACGAGACATTCCTTATAGCCTCTCTCTCAACTTCATTATTTGGACACTGTGCTACAACAGGTTTACAGTCAATCATATTAAATCCTTGTAGCACTTGCTCAATGTATGCTCTTTGTGAGAGGCTCACTGAGTGTTGAGATCTGTCCCAGTGAATCTACATACCAAGGACAAAAGATGTTTTACCTAAATCCTTCATGTCAAAGTGTTCGACAAAAATTTGCTTGACCTCATGCAACATGCTCAAATTATTTGACACGAGCAAGATATCATCCACGTATAATAATAGAAAGATAACTTTGCTCCCCCTGACCTTATAGTATAAACATCTTTTAACTTTGTTTTCTAAAAAGCCAAATGAGGTCAAAATCTCGTTAAACTTTAGGTACCATTGTTTAGAAGCTTGTTTCAAACCATATATTGATTTAGTCAACTTACAAATTTTGTCAGTTGCATCTTGATCCTGAAACCTTTCAGGTTGCTCCATATAGACCTCTTCATAAAGGTCATCATTCAGGAAATCAGTCTTAACCCATCTGATATAGCTCCATGCATAATGAGCTACTATTTCCATCATCACTCTAAATACATCCTTCAAGGATACAGGAGATAAAATAACATTAAAGTTAACTCATTCTCTCTGAGTGAGTCCCTTGGCGACCAAACGCACCTTAAACAATTCAATTTGAACATGTGTGTCCTTCTTGGTCTTAAATAGTCACTTATAACTGACATGTCTGCAATGTTGAGGTAAATCAACAAGCTCTTATACTTTATTACACCTCATAGACTGCATCTTAACCTTCATTTCTTCCTACCACATATCTGCATGGGGTCTAGAAACGACTTCTATAAAAGTAACTGGATCCACAACATATCCTATGTCATAGTCTTGCTCACCCAAATAGACTATGTAATATGGTGAGATAGTAGATCGCCTCTCTCTGGTAGATCTGTGCAACTGTATAGGTTTTTGTATCTCAGAAACCTCTTCCTAAATAGGTATAGGTTCATGTGTCTACATAGGCATAGAACTTATACCTAAATCTACCGAACCTAACTGCATGAGAAGCAGATACGAAATAATCGCAGTATCCATCCTGCTATCTTTTGAAGGATGTGAAGATCCTCCCTCATTATGGACATCGTATTTCAGAAACTTAGTTGTTCGCGATTTCACTATTATAGCCCCTCCTTCTCTACAGTAAAATTTGTAGCCCTTTGAGCGGTCAGGATAACCTACCAAATAGTAACAAGTGGAACAAGATTACAATTTTCTCTCATAAGGATTATATAACCTTACCTCAGCAGGGCAACACCATACACTAATGTATGCAAGGCTTGGCTTCCATCCTTTCCAAAGTTCAAATGGAGTCTTAGATATTGACTTACTTGGGACTCTATTCAAAATATATAATGTCGTCTTGATAGCTTTGCCCCAAAGGTATTCAGGTAGATTAGTCTTTGCATTGACCTCAACATATCCTTTAGGGTGCGATTGTGCCTTTCAATCACACTATTTTGCTCAGGACTACCTGACATAGTAAACTGAGCCACTATTTCAACTAAATCCAAATACCTAGCAAACTTCTTGTCTTAAAACCAAATGTTTGCCATAATTTTCCTATCCCCTATCAGATTTGACTATCTTTATTTATTTTTTCAATTGGTTCTCAATCTTAGTCTTAAAGATCTTGAACTTATCAAGAACTTCAGACTTTTCCTTAAGTAAGAACATATAGTCATAACGGGAATAATCATCTATAAACGTCAGAAAATATTTAGCATTGTATAATGTGACTGTATAGGGACTACTAATGTTTGCACGTATGAGGTTTAATAAAGCAGAAGTACGAGTTAACCCCTTTTTCTTTATCTCGGTCAACTTAACCCTACAATAATAGATACATGTTTCCAGATCACTAAAGTCCAAAGTTGGGAGAATGTTATCCTTTATCAATCTCTCAACACTCTCTCTAGAAATGTGGCTAAGACGTTTATGCCACAAATGTACAATGTTTCCTTTATGAAAGCTCTCTTTCGAGTAACAGATTCAGCAACATAAGAAGAGGCATACATTTCATTAGGAGTAAGATACATTCTATATAATCCGTAGGATAACGATATGTCTTGTATTGATAAAAATATTTACAACTTAAGTATCAAATACACGATGAAAACCTTTTTTATCCAAAACTGATACAGAGATCAAGTTCCATCTAAAAGATGGTATATAAAACATGTCTCATAAAACTAATACAAACCCCATATCAAGGTTTAATAATACGTCTCTCTTCATTGTTGCCAACCATCAACTTCTCCTCTCATTTAGTCAGCCTTCTCCTAGATCTGAACCCTTGCATTGTGGAAGCAATAGAATTAGAAGCTCTACTATCTGACCACCAAGAATTTGATATAGTTATAGCTATATTGGATTCATGAATCATATAGGCTAAGGATTACTTGAAAGTTCCTGCTTAACCTTCCACAGCTTGTACTTCTCGCAATCAGCCTTCCTATGCCCCTTCTTCTTACAGAATAAGCACCTCATATCTTTTAAGTCATGTGGCCCCTTAACAATGCTGGACTATCTAGTCTAAATCCTTGGAGAGGGCTTGGTTTCTTACCCTTACCCTTAGACTATTGGGGCTTAGCCTTCCCTTTATCTTTAATAGCTACAAACGTAGATATATGAGAAGAACAATTAATCTTCTCCTCTGTTGCAGCACACTGAGAAATCAAGGCATTGATGTCCCAGGCCTCATCCTGAGAGATGTAAGAGGTAGCCAATATCTCAAACTCTTGAAGGAGAGTATTTAGTGCTGATGCACTATAAGGTTATCAGGAATTGGTACATTAAGTGCTTTCAACCTAGTCTAAAGGAGTAACATCCTAAAAATGTACTCTCGAACACTTCCTTCTCCTGTATACTTCATGAAAACAGCTCCTTAATCAAGGTGCTCTGCTTCGCATGAGAAGACACCTTGTATCTTTGGAAAATGCCATCCATAAACTTCTTCGCTATGGTCATATCCGGTAATCCACTCAACAGATGATTTGGGATCGACCTATTGATGGTCAAATAGCACTTCCTATTTGACTGGTCCCAGACTATAATAGTTGCTTTATCAGCTTCTAAGTTGATATCTATAAGTGGAGAAGGTCTCTCGATGTGCATCGCCATACTGTCGTCAACCATTTCCAGTGTAAACTCCACATCCTTCTTCAACTTCTTGAAATTGAAATCATTTAAGGTCTTAATCGTGACAGCATGGTTGTTTATAGAAAAAGTAGCTGCAAGATAGAAAAGAAAATGTAAAAAATCAGTTTAAATGTAGGACAACAATGATAACATAATCTATACAGAGAATCTGATCATACATATTAGGAAACACCTGTGGGTTGAATACGTAAAATATGCAATTAGATCTCCACATAAAAGCGATCAGAGTACAAACCATCAACTCTCATGACACTACCACCTGTGGGTGAATAGATCATTTAAACAATGACTTTCCTCCATCTAATGCCTTTATGTACATTTCAAAATCTCATATAAGGTCAATACTTGTGGGAAGAATAACCAAATGTAGACTAGAGACATCCCCCAACATACACGCGATATAATTCAAATACTGGCTTGAAAGGCCACTGTGGTGACTACAATCTTACCAGTACTTAAAAGGACCACAAACACAAGGGATACATCTTCATGTCATCCTCATATTCTATATGGGCATAATGTATGTGAAAATCAATTATAACTGTAAAAACTAGATCCGTAATGAAATAATCACATATTAGTACTGAAAATATTGTCTTTAAAATTTATTTGAGACTTTTATAAATAAAAAAATCTCAATGAGAGTATTTATTGTACTTTTCTGAATACCGAACCTACCATACGAGACATAAAAATTTAAGTATCTCCCTCATGTGCAGTTTGGAGTACAAAAATACACTCAAATTTAGCTTAAAAAGGCTTTAAAAACTTTTTTGGAATCTAATTACCAACGTAATAAATCCAGAAAATTGAAAACATCACTTAAAAAAATTTCCCAACCCGAAAACTGATCCAAAAGGACCCGGGGTACTTTTACAGGAATTCTAAAATTTTCCTTTTATTCTGGAGCTAATGTCAGCAGTACTGTAAAGCTGACGTCAGCATAGCACTGTTGTGCGTAAGTAAGGGTGCGCATGCAACATATGGAACATGCGTCGTACGCGCACTTACTGTATGACACGTGTGTTGCACGCACCGCCACATGTCCCGATCCCTGCGCACTTACTGTATGACACGTGTGTTGCACGCACCACCACATGTCCTGATCCCTGCTGATTAAGTGTCGGGACTGATGTGGGCCTCTTTCGCATTCGTGGGAGAGCGCTCTGGGTCAGGCGCATGCGTTGCAAGCACCACACGCGTCTCTCAACTAGAGGAACCATTTGGCAATACACGCCATCCGTACTGCTAGTCCCACAGCTACTATAACATAGTCGAGTTCATGTGGTGCATTGCCCTTCGACAGGAAGGGCGATTTTTGACAACCCCAGATCCATTTTTTGCTCTTTTTTGGCCCTTTTTGACTCGCTTTTCATAATTAGCCTTATGTATATAACTTTTATGTAATCATATACACAAAAAATTGAAAAATGAATCAAAAATTAAAGAAAATCATAATGAATGGAAACAGAAAAACCTTTATTTCTAGCAACCTGATCACGTACCACTCTGAAACCACATGTAACACATAGGATAGACCTTATTACGTGTCCGGAATCGTTCATGAAAGGGTTAAAAATGAAAAAATATGAAATACCTAATTTTGGTTCCATCCGATGTTCTGAAACAGTTTTTGAGGACAAAACGAGCTCCAATCTCTCAGGACCTTCACGGGAAGTAATCACCGACACATGATTAACGCCTCTCAAGACATAAACACTCTTAATAGGTCAGAGGATCAGTACGCTTATGAATTACATAAGCAACTGAAGGAGACCTTAACTTTTATATATAGCTTCCATATCGGGCTTCCCATCACAAGCTCGATATGGGTCCACTCCACACTAATTAGGATCAATTTTTCTCCCGAACTTTAACCTATTAATTTAGATCATTTATTGAGTCACTTTATTATCTTTATTATGATCGAATTATGTAAATTAACCGATAAGTTATTAAAAAACCAAAAATATAATTAATAATTCTTCAGTTTATGGAGAAGGACAAAATTGTCCAACAATTGGAATCCAATAGTCTGACTAATGCCTGGAAACTCCTTTTTGCTTTGGCTAACAACCTTGAATAGATAGAGTACAATGGATAGACTATCATATCTAAATGTTGACTCAAGGTGTGTTCTATGCAACTTGGTCTGAAACAAGAGATCATATCTTCTTTAAATATGAATTATTCAAAGAAATATGGTGGGTTAAAGATAAATGCCACTAGAATTTTAATGGTGACTTCTTAACAGAAATCTTGCTTTGGTTGGTAAATCAGAACACTATAGGTAAGGCAAACAATAATATCTAAGTTCATTTACTAAATGAAGGAAATCTGGATGGAGAGAAATAGTAGAAAATTTAAGCACAAAGCACAGGGTAAACGGGATGTGATGCATAGTCTGATGGGAAAAAACAGAGAGCAACTTCTCTCATCCTAATATGTGAAAGAACGTTATCCAGAAATAGCAAAATCTTGCAGGAAGAATATGAGAAGGAAAGTTAGACCACATATAAGTCTAAGTGAGGTTCCATCCTAAAACCAATTGGTGATAGGTGGAGTAGCCCACTAGACTTATATGTTAGTCTTCTTTTCTCTCTTTCTCCAATGTGGGATAAACTCCACTCTTTATATTTCAATACCCCCCTCATGTGTGGGTCTAACACGTGACATAATCTATCATTTCGAGGTGTTAATGACTAACATAACAGCAACCTACTCTGATACCATGTTAGAATTTACAATGAGCCTACGGGCCCGTACGAGAGGGAAAGTTAGACCACATGCAAGTCTAAGTTAGGTTCCATCCGAAAACCAATTGGTGATAGGTGGAGTAGCCCACTAGACTTATATGTTAGTTTTTTTTCCTCTCTTTCTTTAATGTGGGACAAACTCCCACTCTTTATATTTCAACAGCTTAACAAGTGGAGAGAATGTACCTGATAAGAAGTGCTGAAGTATAATGTACCTATGACTTGTATGTTGTCAATGGATATAGACTGTGGTTCTCGATAGGTCGAATGCTCACCTCTGGCAAGCCACCATTCATGCCACCTTCTAAGGAATTATGCAGATGATCTTTGGAGTTTGGAAACATGATGCTTTTTCTACATCTGATCTACACGAGGGATTTCATCAATTAAGGGACACATGCCCTTGCTTGGCTTTCACTTTAAGTACCTGTTTAGATGGACTTATATTAGTAGAGTTTTTGTCAGTAAAACTTTTCTAAAAAAAGCTTTTCTAATAAGTTTGTTAACTATTTGTCTGTCATTTAAAAAAGAGTTTTTTTGAAAGAGCTTCATACAATAGATTGTTTGGCAACATAAAAATAAAAATCACTTTTAATTTTAACTATATTTTTTAATAAAAATTATTTATGCATATAAATATTATTTAAAATATATTAAATAATATGCAAAGCACAATATATTAATTATTATATAATTTTAAACCATATAAAACATAAATAAAAATATATCTAACTGAATATCTTATATATGGATTATAATATAAGTAAAACTAATATAAAAAATAAATATTAAAACATATAAAAATTCAAATAATATTATATAAATCTCAAAATAAATGTAAAGATGTGTTTGTGAGTATTGTGGGAAGTATGTGTAAAACATAAAGGTAAAAGAGACTAAAAATAGGCTCATTAATTGATCTAAAAAATCTACCTGAAAAAGTGCTTTATTGAAAAGTTTCAAATTTGAGCTTATCAAAAATTTGTATTTTAGCTTCCAAAAAAGTCATTTCTATGAAAAAAAAAAACTTTTGAATTTTATAGTTAAACATTCAGTTTTCTTTAAAAACAACTTTTGCAGTAAAAAAAGTGCTTATTCACCCTCCAAAAGTTGTTTGGATGGGCTTATATTAGTAGAACTTTTGCTAGTAGAACTTTTATTAGTAAAACTTTTCTGAGAAGAGCTTTTCTAAAAAGCCAGTTGACTGTTTGACTGTCATTTTAAAAAGAGCTTTTTTGAAAGAGCTTTATAGAATAGACTATTTGGCAACATAAAAATAAAAAACATTTTAATTTTAACTATATTTTATTTTGTAATAAACATTATTTAAAATATAAATATTATTTAAAATATATTAAACAATATGCAAAACACAATATATTAATTATTATATAATTTTAAACATACGAAACATAAATGAAAATGTATTCAACCAAATCTTTTATATAGATTATAACTTAAGTAAAATTAATATAAAAAATAAATATTAAAACATATAAAAAAGTGAAATAATATTATATAAATCTCGAAATAAACGTGAAGATGTGCTTGTAAGTATTGCGAGAATTATGTGTAAAACATAAGGATAAAAGAGATTAAAAATAAACTCATTAATTGATCTGAAAAATATACTTGAAAAAGTATTTTTTTGAAAAGCTCCAAATTTGAACTTTTCAAAAAGTTATATTTTAGCTTCTAAAAAAGTTATTAATATGAAAAACAGTATTTTTAAATTTTACCATTAAACACTTATTTTTCTTAAAAATAACTTTTATAATAAAAAATACTTATTCACCTTCTAAAAATTAAACCAAATATATCCCGAGTCTTACGTGAGCTAAGTTGTATAAATCTTTTATCAATTAATGTTAACCTTTGTTTAATTTTTTCTGTACGAAAAGAAGGACAAAAAAAACAACTAAATAAACTAAAAAAAGCAAAGATCCTTTCGGGTTAGCCCATGAGTCCTTTCCCTGTAACTCTGATGTGACCCACTCGAACTCAACACATCTCTTAAACTCATTATTGGGTACTTACACACGTGCCACTTGCAGTCCCGTGCCACGCGTGGCTTACTACAGATTCTTGAGGGGTTCAAGTTTTGAGACTTTTGACTTTTTTAACTCAGAAAAGTATGACCGGGTTATGACTTGATGGGATTCGAGAACTGATTTGGTCCGTCGATGAAGGGTATAATCTCGATAACTTCAATTTGCTTTGCTTTGCTTATGGCCTAAAATGCCCGACATGGGAACTGATATGTCAGTTTTGATTCCATTCTTCTTCTTTATTTATTAATTTTTCATATATTTATTTGTGCCACGTGACCGAAGTGACGTGAATTGACATGTAGAAGTTAAATTTTGGGTGGGACCATGGAAAGAAGGACGTTTATGCATTTGCAAAGAAGATCTGTCAAATTTTAATTAATTCATACATTACCAACAATTAAAAATAAATATTTATAATTTAATAAGATTTGTGTCTATTATTATTATTAATTTTTTAAAATTAAAACTATCCTCTCTTAAACATAATTTAGTGATTTGATTGTATCCAAAAATAAACTGAGACTTGGTCAGTGACGTGCGAGCCACGAGATGGGCAACCGTACATTACAAGAAGGGATGAAGTCCGAGGAGGACCACAGACACAGAGGGCCCTCTCTTACGTTGCTAATTTATTTCGGGAAAAGAAAAGCAATGAAATGAATATGAGTGGGACAGTCAACAGTGGGAGGGAAGGGAGGGGATTTATATATTATATTTACGATGATAGTATTGTCAATTGTGGACCTCCCTCTGAAATTCAATCTGAAAGTTGCTCAGTGAGTAGACCTCCCTGCTCCTTGCTCTGTACTGCACCCCTGACATGGCCCAACAGTGCCCACCCGCCTGTCCAGAACAGACCTTCAATGAACGGACGAGAAACAAGAAGAGCTCTGTGGGAAGAGAAGATTTGTTCTGTCCCGGTTCTCCACACACCTTACAGATTTGCTTGGTCTTCCAAATCCTATCGTCATTCTTCAAGCGGCCTTGGTTTATTAGTTATAAACATCTTTTCTCTCTTTGATTATTCTTGGTTAAATATTTAGTATGGATAACTGATGTGAAGTAAAACAAGTAAGTGTACGGAAACTCACTGTATCGTGTCATACTAAATTAGAAACGTATTAGTTTAATTTTTTAGGCAGATTACTAAGTATTATTATAATCAAAGTTTCTTTCATCTTTAATCTTGCATGTTATGTGGTCTACCGCACACATAAGTAAGTATTAAACGTTATATTCTAATTGTTCCATATGGAAAATAAGAGGGTGAATGTGGAGTTTATAAATTTACGAGTTCTCTCACTTTTTAAGCTATCTTCTAGGTTGAGCTCTCTCATAAAATCTGTAATAATTAGTATCAGAATTAACACTATTTTGAATTTTAAAATTATGAGTGGTGACACTAACATTGCAATATTTGCTCGATGCTAAAAAAAAATCTAGAACATAGCTAATCTACGGTGCATGAGCTGTGGAGCATGATGAAATGTTACAATCTAAGTCCACATTGATAATAAGAAGGCCTTATGTGAAGTTTATAAGTTTATAGGTTGTGCCACCTTTTAAGCTAACTTTAATGATTAAACTCTCTCATAATATCTAAAGCATTAAATGGCATGGAAGTGAACATTTGTTAATCATATCCTCAGGTTTATGGTAGAAGTCATGTAGTGTTTCTAGTGTCTAAACTTTTCTTTTATTTATTAGTAAATTACAAGGATCCAAGGCATGAAAAAGAAATACGAGGACCGTCCAACTTATCGCTAACCTTCGGTACATGAAATGGCCGTCATAACTGCAGTTTCTAATTCGTACAAAATAAATTTGGCTTCATCTTCTCATCGTTTCAAGAGGCTCAAGCCTAATCAAGTGAAAAAAGAGGCTCAGATGTTTAGCTATCTGATGAAACTAGATGCCAAAGCTGCTTCAGATCACATCAAATGACTGTAAATCTAAAGGGGCGAGAGCCCACAAACATGTTCACTGATCAGGTTTATTTGTTTACTGCCAGTGACCTGAAGGCCTGGCTGCCACACAACACAATGAGCACAAGCAGACAAGGTTCTCAGACACAGTACATTCCAAGCCTGGCGTGGTTAAAATAAGCTGAGAAAGTCAAATTTCAGCTGCCAAAGCCACCGTCACCATTTTCCTCTCGGCTCTGTTCTGTACACGAAAAAACAAAGAAAGACAATATCCAAATTCCAAGACTCTTCCTTTCTCGCTCCACACTGCTCTCGCTCTCTTCTATGCTTACCTTTTCTTAAACTAACGATAGCCCACATGCTCCCTCTCCCTTTGTGTCTCTCCTTTTCCATGCCTTGAAAAAAAGCAAACAAAAGCCCAAGTGTTTTTTCTATGTACCAGTCATTCTAAGCCTTGATTCCGGAGTTTAAAAAAATTAAAAAAAGCCTTGAACAGCTCCTTACCTTAGATAACACACCAAAGCTCTTCATCCTTCACTTTCTCTCTCATGAACAAAGTAATGATAGTGAAAGCGAAGTTGACGAGATAGAGATTTGTAGAGTTCAAAAATGGTTTCACACGATGGTGGCATTAGCGCTTGGCCACCAGTAGGAGCTCCGATACTGTTAAATGTGCAAAGAGAAGAACAACTTAGACACTTCGACAACTCTGTAAATGCTGTGTCTTTTGGATTTGTAGCTACTGCCATTCTCATCTCCATGTTCCTCGTTATGGCTATCTTTGAAAGATTCTTTAGACCCTCCTCTGGTAGGAACCATGGCGACCTCGAGTCACAGATGGGTTTCAGTGCCAAGCTGGGTCATCCATCTCCAAACGTGAGTGAGCTTATATCTTTTCCCATTTCCGTATACACTTTCAATTACTGAGTCTTTGCTCAAAATTTCCTTTTTGGCTTGGTCGTATGATGTCTTCTTTTGAATGATCAAAAGGTTTTTAGACTTCTTTTGTTGCGTTAAATGCGACTTAGAATTCTTGTTTTGTGTTTCTCTTGGGTCTGCTTTCTACTCAGTTTGGTGGTTATTTTGATTTTAGCAAATTTTATGAGTGTTTGCCTGACAGGAACTGTAATTGTTCTTCTGGTTCTGATTAATTTATAATTATCTTGTCAGTGTTTGGTATGTTTGTGTCAATGGATTCGCATGATTTTGCTGCGCTTCAATAATTAAACAATATAAACCAGTTCATTGATTTTAGTTCTGCTTTGCACTCTTTTTCCTTCTAATTTTACTTCAGTTTTCATGTCTTCTGAGATTTTGTAATTTCCACTAAAAAGTTGATATTTCTCATAATATCTTTATCGGCATGTAATCAGGTGTTTAACTGTATCTAATCTTCAATTTCGATCCACTCTTCTTCTTTTCCCTTTTCTTCTTCCTTTATCTTCGACTTTGGCCTGGAAAGCCTACAACTTTCATTGAATGCTGAGTCGTGCCTTCTTCATCAATTTGAAAAGGACTTCATATCCTAAAGCCTTAAACTTCCTTTAATACTGTTTCCATGATCTATGAATGATGCTTTTGTAACCCTCAAGTTGCGACATGAAACTCAGGTCAATAAAGCTACTTCTCTTATCCAGTCAAAAATTCATCATTAAGGAACAGTCCTGTCTCCTAATTAAAGCTTTGGGTCAATGGCCCATTCCAAGAAGTTGTCTAGTAATCGAATGGATGGTTCCAAGCCTAATAAATAGTTACTGGATTAGATGCTTAGTCCCAGCATTGTACATCAGTACACGTTGGCCATCAGGCTCAAGTGGAACTAGCTTTTGCATGGCCAGTGTGACAGGCCATGGTCGGAGATATGTCTCTTTGCAAACAAGCATGGTTTAGCATCTTCTTATCTCATTCAAATTTCAATTGTGCCTTTAATGTACTTAGCATAATGGGTTTGTATACTAAAATGTTGGTAGATAAACCAGGGAGATTAGGTTGGTACATGTTTTTTGGAGTATCCTATTCCTATGATGGGTCCTGTCTGATGCAACACGTCTATGGTCTACCATGTGCCATATTGTTCCTGAAACACAAATGGCCCACCTTCTGATCCTACCTTATTGTTCACTTTTGATGACTAACTCGGATGTGGGATAGCACAACAGTGAAGTTGTCTTAACTTTATAAGTGATCAAGTGTTTTTAATTGTAAAACCGGACATGACTCGATACTGAGAAATCAGTATAAATTTATGGAAATTTTTAGTCATTTTGAGTCATTCATCTTCTAAAGAATGCCCATAGGAGCTATCCCCGAAGTTATGAACCATTTCAAGCTTTTCCGGTGGAATGCCTGATGTATATAGGATGTTTTTGAAGTGTTTCCAGATTTGCAGATCAGGGAACGATGTATTTTTGGGGGTCTAGGGCTATAGGTTAATAGTTAATCTTGTTTGGAAGCCAATCACCATGAAATGCATTGGCTCTACAACATGCACGATCTTTCAACTGACGTGACATGAAGTGAGACTGACTGCGATTCTAATCAGGAAAAGCATAGAGAAACATACATCTAGAGCAAGTGTCCGTATTGTGCATTTCCTTGGTACCTAAGAAACAGCTTACCTGTTACCATATTTATAAATGTAGTTTCTAGACCTGATTCGCAAGCCTAGCTGTTTTGTGGGTAGGACGTTGCCAGTGTTTCTATATTTAATGCCAAAGTTTGGAGGCATTCTTGGTCACCGTAAGGAAAAGCACAAAGTCAACTACACATGTCAGTTGTCGGGTTAAGCTATTAGTAGAAGTAATGTGGTATACTGAAAGAAATAAAGTTTCTCACTTGAAGCAGTTGCATGTGCTTGAATTATAGGAGCATCGAATATCGTTTGTTTAATGTATTTGGTTCTTAATCTGGTGACTGCAAGTCAAGTAAACTGTACTGATGAACTGATCATAAGTCACACATTTATGCATGATTTAGTCTAAAGAAAAGATGATGAATGTGAATGAAATTGTGAAACACCAATTAGTGATTGGCGTTAAAACTCTTTTTTTCTTTCAGTTAATATATCTCATGACTTGCAAGGTTTCAGTGGATTAAAATCCCACTTTATATCTGCCATTTGACACTTCACACAGGCTCGTCTACATGCAATATAAAAAATGCAAACCATCCTGTTCTTGCTCCATAAAAAATGATATTGAGGTCCTCATTGGATAGAATGATATTTCATTTTTTCAGAACACAGCTTCATGACCAAGAATGAGATTGGATTCCTCATTTGGAACGAACTTCACTACCATGTTCCATATATTTTATATTCGTTGGCATATTCTTGATGAGATAAACTGAATAGCAGACTTCCCAATTCATCTCTTATAGTTATTATACTGGCACTTATATTATGGAAAATTCAACCTGTCACATGGTGCTTTATCCACTTAATTTGTGAAGTCTTAACTTATAGATTTGGTTCTCTCTTCATTGAAATATCCAGATGACTATATATGCAAATGGAGTTTCAGTATTGATGCCTGGAGATAACATTCCAACCTTCATAGCACACCCAGCCCCCGTTCCTCTTCCACCGGGAAGTGCTTCTGGCGAGGTTCCACCTTGAACTCTGAAACAGTCCCAAGCTCCAGCTCCGACTGAATGCAAAACATGAAAAAAATAAAACATTTGACTAAACAAAGGACAAGCAGGAGCTTGAGGAATGTGATGGAAGAGCAAGTCTTGCTTAAAGCTCTTTTTGCCTGTGTACATACGCCATTAGTTCTTTTAATGGGTGAAGCCAGCATTGGCTTCTACCCAAGATTTACATTTTTCTAGATAGGATTTGGTCCTTGGAAGATGGATTGTTTTGCCCATCAAATTTGAGGAATGTAATTAGTGTTGAGTGTGGGGAGTAGTTTTAATTACATCTCGAGGCAATTTAATGATAAGGGCTCCAATTTTACTTCTCGTCTCCATAATCCTGGGCCTGTAAACAAGTCCGTTAACTTACAGGTTTTATGATCTAAACATGTGACAACTCCCATTAACTCTTAATGGGACCGAAACGCCTTATAACATTTTTACTTTATATTCGTTACTTGGTATCAACATAATCATCATAAATACTTTCAATAAAGCAAATCATAGATCTTCCCATCTTTTAAGGAAATCAATCCTTCAAACCCTAACAGCACCTATGATGTGCTTATTAATGACCTAAACTATTATAAACTCTCTTATATCCTTTCTAAGAAAATGTCATCATCTACTATCTCTTCTTAGCGATTTTTCTTTTTCCAGTAACCCTCTCTTCTGAAAGATTTATTAAAGGGATAATCATAGACTAAGTCTTTTTTTACTGTAACAACTTATTGTTGTAATGTATCTTTAGATCCTAACTTTGTGTATGTCTGTCATTAATTTCTCTGTATTTAAACTCATTTGATGGAATGTAAGAGACAACAAATTCATATCACTTCCTCTTCTCTAATTGCTTTGTATATGGTATCAGAGCTTAACAATGCCTAACAGTAGGTCCTACTATTTTTTTTCTCTTTTCTCTGTCGCCTGCTCACCATCGCCCTATCTACGATCTCTTGTGTTCATCCTCATATACGACATGACTACTCAAGACTTGGCACTACAAGTCCTTCAAACACAATCCCGTTAAAAAACTCTTCATTAATTGTTTTGAATATGGCTTTAATTAAACTAAATGTAGCAAATTTTCTAGCTTAGAGAGTGTAGATGACTGCGCCTAATTGGCTATGGACTATAAGGCTACACGGATGGTTCCTTCTCGTGTCCTCCAGCTAATGATCTTGGATGTACACATTGGATTAGACAGGATTAGCTCATAATCATTGCGATTATCTCCTCTGTCGCAGAAAACATAGTGACCTTGTTTGGCTCGGTTATCTCGTCAAAATAGGCTTAGGAAGTCCTTGGCAAAACATACGCGAGTAGCTATCACTCACATTTTTTTCGCTGAAAGAAAGACTCACCTGTATTGAGAAAGGAGAGCAAACAGTGGATGTTTTCCTAAGGCAAATTAAAAGCTTAGCTGATGAATTGGCAATTATTGGTAGCTCACTTGACGACACAGACATAATTATTCATGTTCTAAATGGAATTGGATCTGAATTTAGGGAGATAACAGTGGCAATTCGAGCTCGAGAATCTCCAATCTCGTTTGAACAGCTTCATGAGAAGCTCTTTGATTATGAGGCTTACCTGAAACGAATGGTCAGGTCTGATTCTCCAACTGCAATGGCGCTGCTTGGGCATAGGAATCACTGGAACCAACAACGACATTGCAACTTGAAGCAGGGCCTGCTGCCAGGCCCAATAGCACAATAGCAGGGACGAACTAGACCTTCAAGCATGTCTCCAGGTCTAGGTGGTTTAGCATCATAGGTACAGACCCAAGGCGGCAACGACTCCTATTATTTGGTCATTTGCCAATACTGTGAAAAGCTGGGACATACAACACATCGCTATTATAAAATTTATAGTCGACCTTGAAACAAAAACCCTTCGGCAAATTACAAACAAAAGACACCAGAGACTTCTTCAGATATATGGATAGTTGATTTAGGAGCATCTAATCACATCACCAGTGATCTTCACAATCTTTCACTTGCAACACTTATGATAGCTCGGATCAATTGGTAGTAGGAAATGGTACAGGTTTATCGATTACCAACACTGGTACAATAACATTTACTACTCACACTAAACCTCTATCTTTAACTGACATTTTACATGTTCTAACACTCAAACACAATTTACTTTCGATATCTAAACTATGCAATGCTATTCATATTTTAGTTGAATTTTTCTCCACCCATTTTCAGGTCAAGGATATAACAACCAAGGAGGTACTACA